>JAOTOM010002500.1:0-105053 GCA_034440615.1 Ashinkailepas kermadecensis
GACAGGCCAACTGAAGATCAAGGCTGGAAAGGAGGGGAAGGAGCAAGTAAGATATAAATGTTGCAACATAATTCCTCCCCACTCGGTGCAAGGGCGTAAACAAGGGTGGGGACACTGGTGGCATGTGCCTCCCATGAGAAAGTTGGTACCCCTCCGGCCAGGAAAAGGGGCCAACATTATATTCAGGCTACAGGCGGAGGTACCGATACTGGGTGGAATGTCACGCCCTTATCACCCATGTGCGGATACGGAACCTGCAGCCGGTTTTCAGGATCGTTTTCCATTTTTCATTCATATGCGTCTAGACCAGGGGTGGTCTTTTATATATTTTTTAGGGGCAAATGCCCCCAGTGTTAGCTCTGTCCCCTAATAATTTAGACTTTTAACATGAGGTACCATGGAGCATGCATCCCATCGATGTCGGGCTTCCCATTAACTTCATGTATTTTGCACCCCAGTAATCTATAGTATAATAATACATATATATATATATATATATATATATATATATATGCCGGCCATTTCGGAAGCATTTGAACAGGAGGGAGAGGGTTGAAATCCACTGACCTTGGAACGATGGTGATAGGCTTGGCACGTTGCAGCGCCAAATTAAGTTGTTCCTACTCATCTTAGCAGAAAACAAGAATGGGTACTTATGCAAAATACTGGTCCAAATCCGGCGACTATTTGTATGAGTGTTGCTTGAGCCACCTCAAAATCCGTTTGCCCCCACATGCAAATACTAGGTACGCCACTGTCCACGCTACTCTAACTGGGATGTGTGAACACTGAGCCTTAATCACTGAGAGGGGCTTAGACCTCCAATGTAAAATCCAGCCCATTAAATATAGGTGTTTCTGTCGTTGGGGAAGGGAAGGTGGTGTGAACAGTAGGAGCAGTTCCTCCCACAATCTCAAAACACTGGAGCTTAAAGCTGTGGATTCCTTGTTTTTTCAAGCAAATATTTGGATAAAAAGTTTGACTTTTCCCCTGCACCAGCCTTGAAGGCCTGTCGATAGCACTGACCATGAGTGCCTCCCAGAGTGAGGCCACAAGGTGACCAACCCCCTCCCTGAACTGACGAAACTTCAATTGAAATTGAGCTGAAATTGAATATCCAACATACTGAAGCTTATAATATTGGCATGAATACACACGGACATGTTTCAGCCACTTTTCCGCACCATTTTGGAATAAGAGAAGACCACAGATATAATTAATGCTGTTCTCCAACATTACTACCAGATATTCCTACCAAATGCTGAAATTGTTTGCTATCTCAGAAAAAAGCTTACCTTACTTGTCATGACAAGAGGTGGCTTAGTGCTTTATTTATCTTTTTATGCATGCATGGCCCCAAATCCTCTTCTTAATAGCATCTTTTGCACTGCAGTTGGTCCAATTTTTATCCCAAGTGCACTCAGTGTGCCTTTTCCTTTAGGGGCCATGGGTGACTGAACGAGCTAATGCACACAGTGCACCTCAAGTTACTAAAATGTACAGTCTATGATGTGACCATGCAGAAATAATGCTCCAATGCATATGCACTCCAGTAAGAAAATGTCATTAATTATGCATGGTAATTCACAAGCAAATTGAGTTGACAAAAGTATCATAGTTGGAAATGAGGATATTTCCATCAAAAATGCACTTTAATGCTGCCCTTAAAGCTCTGGAGCAATTCCCACATATATAAATATACTGATACATAGACATAATTTTCAACTCAATTTTGATAACCTGCATCGAAGATACTTCCCACTTACTCTACAAAATATTTTACCTTCTTATTACTTCACACAGGACTAGAGAGCAGATAGTGGGGCACATGTCATGCCAAATATGCTTACTTTTAGTGCCATCTAATGATTTCCCTATGCTGGGCAATAGGTATTGAATTACTGTTATATCTGTCATAACATGTATGTTGCTTTCATCTGGTGTTCATGGCACTTTCAAGATTATAATATTCCAAGACATGGCTAGCGAAGCTTTTTCTCCAAAGGGAGGTTAGGAGAGGTTAGGTTTGGTTATGCGTCATTTTTTTTTACATTTATTCATAATGCTATGCTACCTAAATGAAAGCCATTTTTTATGTTATTTTGCTCACAACCGGAAGTATTTGCACATAAAATGAGTGATCCCATCATCTTAGTTACCTTCATAAACATTGCATTGGAATGATTAATTCCAAGGATTCATAAAACACATTAAAGCATAAATTTATCGGTAAGCCTAGGTTCACATTTGGCAAATCCAGTTATGATTTCAATTTCAATTCGTGAAACTTTAAGGGTTATGAACGATAACAGGTTGAGGGTTGTTGTATCCTATGAACTGAAGAAATTATGCACGAAACATAAGAGCATGTTCAATAACCTAGGAATCCAAACAATATTCATCAGCCTCATATTTAAATATCCCGTACCAACAATCAGAAACACCGTATGCCCAACCACAACAACACTCTGATGTCTTCGCTGCGCCACATATGAATCTAAGCCAGGTTTTAAAACGTATTTGGAACGTTTACGTGACGTCACCGTATATACCAAAATCCTGGTAGATTCCAAAATCCTCGCACATTCCTGGTGACGTCACTAGGGCTGGAACTAGAATACCTACTAGATTCCGTTGTACCCTTTAGTATTAGTAGGGGAAAGTTGGGTAAGACGGGCAGGGTAGGTAAGACGGGCACCAGGCCTGTAGCCTAAACTAGTAACGACATCTATCCCCAACTTAGCGAAGCAATTAGCAAGCTGACTCTCTTTCGGCTAGCAAAGCCACGGGTATGGACATTCCGTCGTTTTCGAGATATTATTCATAAACTAAAACTGTACATTGCTTTCCGAACTGAAAAATATTGTTTTGTAGCGTCCTACGATCGTGTGTTTGAGACTTTTTCGCCCAACCTCTCACAGAGGCTTAATTTGAAGGGGTCTGATAAGCTGTGTATATCGGTGTTTTGTTCCGGAAAGATGGCGACGAAGGAACTCGTTTTGTATTTGGTGATGCTCGAATGGGGCAAGACGGGCAAATATGAAAAAATTGCCCGTCTTGCCCCATCACATTACTTTTGTACAAAATGTGTTGTAGTATGAGTCAATAAGATCAAATGTAACCTTTTCCTCATTAAATCCTAAAAGAAGAAAAAGTAGTAGTTAAAAGCAGTGTTTCGGAGCCGGATGTTGGTTTTTTCGTCACCGGCTCCGAGGTGGTAACGGCTTCGGCAGTTGAGGGGGCCCATAGGGGTTGGCCGAGGGGCCCCAGGGGCTGGCCGAGGGGGACCACAGGGACGATATGGGGCTCATAGGGTCGAGAAGGGGGCCCATCACTGGACATCGCTTCTCCCACTCCCCTCTCCCCCCCCGGTCAGCAAGATAACCGCTAGACGGGGCCAATTTGTGCATGGTGGTGGGCCCCCAGATATATCGCTTTCCACCCCCCCATCCCCGTCAGCGATATATCGGCTTCATAGGCCAATTTCCATTTCCTTAGGTGGCGGGCCATTAGAAACGGGGGGGGGGCAGTCCAGGCACAGGACTTGTCGACCAGGGGGGGGGATGGGGGGTGGGAAGCGATGTCGGCTCTGAGTCCTGGGTTATCGTCTGGTAGTTTTAGGAAAATGTTGTGACCGGGGGATAGGAAGCGATGTCGTCGTCGGCTTGGTATCCGGTGTTGTTTGTATTATTGACCGGTTGTTTTTGGTGGGGTCGACCCCCCTGATTTTCAAAGTGGGGGTCCGACCCCCCCGGTGGCGACGCCCATGGTTTTAACTATTACTTTTTCCTTCTTTTCAGGTTTAATGGGGGAAAGGTTACATTTGACCTTATTCACCCTTTCTAGCATAATGACCCTCATATCCTGCCTTCAAAGATTAAAGTGGTTGTAGTATATTTGACGGCCAGTGATAGCCCCGATCGCCATTTCCTTGGATCCGACTCTGCTAGCAATTTCCAATCCTTAAATTCCTAATCGAGCTTCCCTCTCTTCTTCAGAAACAATGACTCGAGTATACAAGCGGAAAACAACACGAGGTCAATGGACGAGGGACTCGATGCTAAGAGCGGTGGAAGCCGTGAATCGGGGCGTGTCCGTCCTGAGTGCTGCAACCGCACACGGCGTGCCGAGGAGCATATTGCAGCGTCGGGTGTGGGGAAAGTGTGCGCTGAAAGCGCCATTAGGGCCCAAGAAAACTGTTTTCAATCCATCGCAAGAAAGACAACTGAAAGAACATCTTCTCAAGATGGAAAGCATGTTCTTTGGTCTGACACCAACCGATGTTCGTCGGCTTACCTTCCAGTACGCTCAGAAGAACAACATTACCAACAACTTCAAGGATGGCATGGCAGGAAAGGATTAGCTGCGTGGTTTCCTGACTCGTCACAAGGACCTGACCCTAAGAACCCCGGAAGCGACATCAGCAGCACGCGCCAAAGGATTCAACAAGCCAGTTGTGTCCAAGTATTTTGACCTCCTGGAGGAAGCAAGCGAGCGAGTGAAGGGTCCACATGCCGTCTACAATGTGGACGAAACCGGTGTTACGACTGTTCAAAGCAAGCCAAGCAAGGTACTTGCGCAAAAGGGGAAGAAGCAGGTCGGCAGCTTGACTTCAGCGGAAAGAGGGAGCTGACGACGGCAGTTGTATGCATGTCGGCAATGGGAAACTTCGTGCCACCCATGATGATACTCCCAAGGGCCAGAGTGAACAAAAATATAGAGGAGGGTGCGCCACCTGGGACGGCGTTTGAGTACCACCAATCGGGATGGATGCAAACGGCCATTTTCACACGTTGGTTCGAGCACTTCTTGCGACACGCCAAGCCTAGTGCAGAAGAGCCAGTGCTTCTGATACTGGACGGTCATCTGACACACACCAGAAATCTGGACGTGATCCAACTCGCGAGAGCCAACCACGTGAATATTATAGTCATTCCGCCACACACAAGTCACCGGCTACAGCCACTCGACGTAGGCTTCATGAAACCGCTGAGTACGTTTTATGCGCAAGCGCTCGAGAAGTTCCTCCGGCAAAATCCTGGCCGAGTGGTCACACTGTACCAGATCGCGCGCCTGTTCTGTGAGGCCTACCTCAGGGCTGCAACGCCATCCACAGCAATCAACGCCTTCAAGAAATGCGGGGCCTACCCTGTAGACAGACACGTCTTTGGTGAGGAGGACTACGCTCCGTCTGAAGCAACCGACATGCCGCTTCCTGCTACCTCCAGTTCCGCATATAATGAGCCTTCAAGCATGGCGAGTGACACACGGGTCACGGCAGCGATCGGGTCACCGACCACGGCAGAGATCGGGTCACCGACCACGGCAGCGATTGGGTCACCGACCACGGCAGCGATTGGGTCACCGACCACGGCAGAGAGGGGCACGCTGGAGTACAGTCCCGCGGATATTTTGCCGCTCCCGAAGGCAAACCTCCCAGGACCCTCTGCTTCTTCAAGGAAGAAGAGGAAACCATCGGCGCCAGTCATTCTCACCAGCTCTCCAAGCAAAAAGGAACTGGAAGCTAGCCTGGCACAATCATCATCATCAAAGAAGACAGGAGGCGCAAAGAAAAAGGCAAAACTAGTCGAAAAGCCGAAGACAAGGGGGCTGAAGAGCCGCAAAAAAGAAGACGAAACAATGGTTCCCTGCTTATACTGTCGAGGAGCCTTCGGTAATTCAGTCGCCGGTGAAGGATGGGCTTGCTGCTCTGGCTGCAAAAAATGGGCTCATGATGAATGTGCTGGATTGGGTGACAACGACACCAGCTTCGAGTGCGAGTTTTGCTCCTCCTGAGCTGGCTTTATGAACTGATGTGCATATTGAGCCGATTGTCACATACGTCATGATTTGTTCTCTATTTGATCACATAAAATGTTCGAATAATCACAGCCAAAATCCGTTGATGATTCACATGTTTCTAATACACATTTGGCGTCAAAATGTAGTGTTTATCGCCGAAGAAATATGTGATTTGTGGAAGTTCAGGCACCCATGTTTGGTTGTCTTCGATCTCATTTTGAATTTACGCTCCTGCCTGAGTTCAGTTTGGCAGCTTGCGTAGCTTGTTCAGCTTGAGTCCTTTGGATTCTCAAGCTGTCTGTGTGCATTTGGCATTCACAAATCAGCCTGCATTTTCACAGGAGTTCCGTTTCGTAAAGCGTTTCTCTGAAATACAGATGCCGTTTTAAAATGAAATACAGCACTGAAGCTTACATATATATATATATATATATATATATATATATATATATATATATATATATATATATATAGATACAAAAATCGGGTCGAGGGTTCATGTCAGTAGTATAGCAACAAGGCTAATACAAAAGCAACAAGAGCTGTTCAGATACATACAATTTTCGTAATTTAGGCCCCCCAGTAGGTATGTATTATAATGAAAACCTATGTCGTTGAGAATGCACATTTATTGACCAAGGAACATTCACCTATTATGCTATCATGATCGCTAACATATCGTCTTGCTTTTCAGGATTTAAAGCGCGCAAAAACACATATATGTGATCAGATAAATGTATGCCCGTTATGCCCCACATGGAAACCCATCTTACCCCACCTGGTGGGGTAAGACGGGTTTTGCAGACTCTCGCGGGAAACGCTCCCATTTGCACACTAATGCATGGAAACTGTTGCAACCTCGGACATACCTGCATAAATGTGTAGGCATGTCTGAGGCCAAATAGCAAGGCTATCGTGACACCGGTTCCTGAGATATGAAGCGTCAAACACTAGCATGCCCGTCTTACCCAACTCTCCCCTACCCAGGTTGTCATCC
Organism: Ashinkailepas kermadecensis; assembly: GCA_034440615.1. Classification (NCBI taxonomy): domain Eukaryota; kingdom Metazoa; phylum Arthropoda; class Thecostraca; family Neolepadidae; genus Ashinkailepas; species Ashinkailepas kermadecensis. Next base: position 6,800 of record JAOTOM010002500.1, read on the forward strand.
CCATGCCTTCCTGCGTGTCGCCTCGAATGGTACAAATGACGTCATCTGGGGTACACCTTTTGGGCCGTTTCAGTGGTTTGTTGTATTTTAAATTGGAAATATTTTCAGTTCAAGTCACTTTCTAAATCTTATAATATCGCGTCTGTGCTTTTAGCATCTTGTTCAGCTGTTATTTTATCAGTTTCAGTCAGGCTGCGAATTAGACAACCACCATCACGAAATGCAGCGTTTTAGGGGCACGCTTTTTCTCAAATTCTTAGATGACGCAGTTGAGTCATAGATGGCGCAGTTGTTTACATAGCTCTCTGGTAGGCTTTATGTCTTATCTTGATGTCACTCGTGGTGTTCGCTGTCTCTGAGTTTCAGTTGTAGTTTTATTGTATTGTGTTGTGTTGACGTATCTTGTGTGGAGTTGCACTGGTAACTGTAACTTTTTGTTGTAGTTAATCAGTGATGGAAATTGAAATGTGTTCCGTATTAGGTATATAATATGTTGATGCCGCTTATCCGTTAAATTTGCAGTTTAAGGTAATTTCTGATTTCATGGAATTTCTTTTCTAATGCAATACTTATGAATGTGCTGGACATAATGGGACCACTTACTTCCTCTGCAAATGCATGATTTTCGGTTGGGAGGCAGAATATCACCCAAAAATGGGCTTAGAGCTGCGTAATATATCATAAAAAGTAATGTTCAAAATGAATTTTACAAAATGGTGTAGTATAGCCTAACCAAACTTAGCCTAACCATCTATGCAAGAAAGCAAATTCTTTTTGCAAAAATGGAAAATTTCCATGCATTTTTGTTCTCAACAAATGTTCAAATTAAGATAAAACCTAACCTTACACAACCTACCCTGAACTGTTTTTGAAGAAAAAGAAACTCAATTAAAAAGAAAATCCCCCAAAAGGACATTTTTTCTAACTTACAACAAAATCCTAACCTAGCCTAACTTAACTAAACCTAACCCGTGTTTATTTGTTTATTTGTGTATTGTCCACAATCTCCACCAGCATATTGTGCCCTTTAAAGGAGAAGTCATCAGCTAAAAAACGTCAACAGAACAGGTGAACAGTTTTCAGTTCAAACAGGTAAACGGATGTCAGAACTGCATCGATGCCTAGATGTGAGCGTGTGACGCAGCACAGTATCTAACCACCTGCGTCTTAAATGCATTCAGCGGGTTCGTGAATATGTCCGCACTTGGTGTCATCGCTAAAAATGTGTTCGTTTCTCTTAATAATATGTTAAATAAGCCACATCTAATGGTTTCTACACGTGAATACGGTACATGAAATAAAACAGGTTGCCTATTTCTCCTGACTGGTACACATAATCCAAAGTTCTGCAATAACACTGATGAATCCGTCCTGCCACATAAAACGTTTCGTAAGAACATGATGTCGGATTGTACGCGACGAGTGGACACAGACGTCATGTTATAAAAGCGAAGAAGGTCCTGATATTGTAGAGATTCCGGTCGAGGTGTAGCACTACAGTGTTGAGCAAGCCACATTACAAATTTATGTTCTACCCTATCAATCCTGGTCAGATGTGTTGTGGCTGCGCCTGCCCAGATGACGGAGCAATACTCAAGGCGAGACCTAATGTTCGCGTTATATGTCGCCAACGGAGCAATTTTCGAGAATTTGCTACCATGAACCCCTGCTTGCATTGATCTAATAAACAGTCCGAGACCTCGGTTCGCAGATGACAGTTTTTGCCACATGTGCGAATGTCAATTTGCTGTCCAGGTACACACCCAGGTCTCGCATCACAGTCTCACGCTGCAGCGTTGTATTGTGTACCTTATATTCGAAGCGCACAGGAGTACGACGGAGAGTCATTGTGAATGACCTACATTTCAGAGGGTTCAAGGATAGCATCCAGTCTGCGGACCACTTGCAAAGGGAATCAATATCCCTCTGCAGGCGGATCGCGTCGTCCACAGACGCTACCCTCCTAAACAAATTTGACGTAATCAGCAAACATCAGACATTCCGAGTCAATCCTGGATGGCAGGTCGTTCACAAACAGGGCAAATAACAGAGGGGCTAGCAAGCTCCCTTCCGGTACACCGGAAGTGACATCAGCCCAGTCCGAGACCGCCCCGTTGACTATCACCCGCTGCCGGTGACCAGTCAGGTATGACCGAATCAGAGATATCATTTTGTCTGGAACATGATATGCATTTTCGAGCTTGTATAGTAACAGCTTATGGTTGACACTTTGGAAAGCCGAAGAGTAGTCCGTATAGATTACATCTGTCTGGCAACCAGCAGCGATCGAATCCCAGGCGTGTCCCAAGAAAACTGCCAGGTTTGAAGCACATGACCTTTTTGGAATAAAACCGTGCTGGGTGTCAGTCAGTACTGGCAAAATGTGAGCACTCAAAACATTGTAAATGTTTTTTTCTCTCTAAAATCTTCCCACACAGGCAAAGAAGTGAAACGGCTCGGTAGTTCGTCGGATTTTTCCGGTTGCCTTTCTTATATATTGGTGTGATGTCCTGTATCGCTTTGGGTTTGTCTTAAAATCCTCCACTAGTCCCCTCAGATAACTGCAGTAGCTGCGTCCGATCAGACGTTTGAAGAAGTCGCGTTTGTCTGTAAAATCGCGCCGAATGACACCGTCACTCGGGTGCCTTTTCATTCGACGATGTGCACATTCCTTCGCGGCTAGTGCGCGCCTGGCCTCACCGTCAAACCAGGGCGGGAGTCTACGGCGAGGAGTCACGACTGGCACATGATCACGAATAGCAGCTTCGATTAACGAGTAAAACATCTCAACAGCATTGTCAAAATCTAAGTCATCCAGCACGTTCCACGGTGAAAGTTCCAAACAGCGTCGCAATGAATCAAAATCTTCTCTCTTGTAGTTATAAGCAGTCGATCTTGACATAACTGGAGGTGATAGCCTCGGCAGAAGGAACTTACCCTGGATCTCGTCATGGTCCGAGTCTATGATTCCCTTCCCAACGAAGGTCTCTGCTGCAATGTCGATAGTGAGCACCAAGTCTAAAATGTTGTTGGCTCTTGTAGCTTGAGTGACGTATTGTCGCAGGCCGTGGAAATCGCACGCTTCCAGGAAGCAGTTGGCTCTGGCCGTTGGTCTTAGCCTGACCGGGTTGGCCCAATCGGACGCAGATGGTACCCAGCCAGCCAAGCTCCATGCATCATGGAGGTAAAATGTGTGTAAAACTTGTTTTGTGGCTCCCAATTAACTGCAATAAAAACACTTATCCTACATATCGTGATTGTGATGGAGTAGGTGGCCTAAAATTCAGTGTCTGTGTCCTATGGTTTATTTTTCATCCAGTGGTGGGTAGCATGCAAATATGTCCAATCCCATTGGGATGTTGAACACAATTTCTCAGTATGATGGAAAAAAAGTGAGGGCAAGGATGTTATTAACATATGAATGTTACATCTGCCAGAAAGGTGGTGATGGAACAGATGCCAAGAGCCTAGATTGGAGACACAGGCTAGCCCTATATATTTGCAATCCAGAATTCCCCACATAAATGTATCCCTGGGTTTTCCTACTAAGTGATTTAATGACCAATTTGACAATGTCAGTCATCTTCCTTTAGGTGCTCACTGGAAATATGATAGGGGCTCTGATGTGAGACACTTACAGATTATCCTCCCCAAAATAGATGGGCAAAATACTTTCCTCTCCACCTTCACTATCCCACACCCAGCCATGCCAGGAATAGAGTATGACCAAAAAATGGTAAACTTGTACTCCAGGCACAATATGGCATTTTAAGGACAAAATATGTCCTAAAAAATATTGTGAAAACATTTTTAAACTTTGACTTGGACTTGGAAAGACTTGGTTGACAAAGTGAAAAGAGCTGATAGAGTGCATCAAATCAACTCATTAATTTGTTCCATCCACTTTACCTCTGATGATTATGATCCTGGCTATCTGATGCAGCTGAAGCTGATGCTGCAATGGCAACACCTGCCTCTCCTGAAGCCTAGTGCCATTCCATGAAATAACCTGCCTACCAGATCTGTATGGTATGAAGTGTTGAATCATGCATGTCTGTTGTGCTTGCTGCATTTTTGGAGCATCTTATAGCCAAATAGAGAACCAGTTCAACAAGTTTGATGCCACTTCAATTCACATTATGAATATAGCTCGTCCACCATCAGGAAACTGGGACTGGAGCGTGACAGCCTTACCTTCGTTGCCGGCTTCGTCGCCTACAAAATGAGGTGTGTCAATACAGCGCTTGGCTGTCTGACGTCTGAAGCACCGGAGGCGCTCCTGACAACTGTATCCAGCTCTTGGCTCACCACCATCGGTTGCGGCCGGCTCTACATGCCACAGACCTGGTAGATGGTGGTGGTAGACCAGTTGGATTCTGATTTCTGCTCCATCATGGGCTCAACCTGCACCGGCGGGGCCAGCATCGTGAGGCGCCTGGTAGGCGTCATCAGCAGCCGGCAGCCGAGGTTAGATGCCCGTGTCGCACGGAGGCTGACTCGAGTTGGGCTGCATGTGCGCATCGGCTTATTGCGCTATAATTATGCTCGCAGAGCGCAGTGTGGCGGGCATCTGGGCAGGTGCGCCAGCATGTCACCAGCCAGCGATAGGATGTCCATCCTCACACTGCTGGTCATCTGTCACCGTCTCTGCTATGCATCGTGTCGTGTCGCCCGGTTCTGTTATTTTTATCCGTGTTTGCTGTTGCCGCCGTGACCAGGGGCGGACTGGCGGCGCCCCCTGTGCTGCCCGTCCTGACGGCACTTGACACTGCTTTCGTGTCGCCCGATCCTGCCGATTTGTTAGCGTGTTTTGTTGTTGCGATTGTGACCATTGACGGGTTGGCGGCGATCCCTGTGCCGGCCCGTCCTGGCGGCACTTGACACTGCTCTCGTATCGCCCGGTCCCGCCGTCCTGTTGGCGTGTTTTGCTGCTGCCGCTGTGACCAGGGGCAGACTAGCGGCACTTGACACTGCTCTCGTATCGCCCGGTCCCGTCGTCCTGTTGGCGTGTTTTGCTGCTGCCGCTGTGATCAGGGGCAGACTAGCGGCACTTGACACTGCTCTCGTATCGCCCGGTCCCGCCGTCCTGTTGGCGTGTTTTGCTGCTGCCGCTGTGACCAGGGGTAGACTAGCGGCGCTTCCTGTGCCGGCCCGTCATGGCGGCACTTGGCACTGCTCTCGTGTCGTCCGGTCCTGCCGTTTTATTAGCGTGTTTCGCTGTTGCGACTGTGGGCATTTACGGGTTGGCGGCGCTCCCTGTGCCGGTCCGTCCTGACGGCACTTGGCACCGTTCTCGGCTCTGGTATTGCTCTCGGACAGGTGTGGCGTATGCCACTCCATTGTTGCTGATGCTTACCATGTGGCCTATCAGCATTGATTGGAAAGAACGACATACAAAAGTGCCCTTTGCTCCACGAACTTTGATTGCGATCCTCCATTCGTGCTCTGAACCGGAACCAGCACAGAAGCCGACTAGGTCGACTACACCGACGTGTAGGAGTGCTTTGGGATGATCCAGATCTAATCCTGAACGCATTGCTAGGGAATGCCACCGATACATGCCTGACCGCTTTTGGTGCCAAATATTTCCAGTCCGTCCGCCGAATGTAGCTGGTAACTAGAGTGGAATTTCACATACTTTTGGGAGGAGTTAGCCCCCTTTAAGACTGGCGTGAGCCAACCTCCTCCCCCCCCCCAATGATTTCAGATTTTAACATGTGGCACTAATGGGGCCTCTCGACGGAACGTCTTCCTGTTACCTCCATGCATTGCGTCCCCCCAATCATTTTCTGGAAGTTCCACCCCTGCTGCTCAGCTGGCACGAAGGCTCACAGATTCCCGAATAAATATGAATGTCTAGCTTTCACGCGCTCCCTGTGGTCCTGTCTATCTGAAAAAAACACAATTGTCTTCTTCATTGCCCCCTAAATCAGCGGCGTTGCCACATGCCATGGACGGGGGGGGGGGTAAAAAGATGTTCCGGTCAGTTACTTTTGCCCCAGTAAATTACCTCTCCCACGCAACACCATAATCCCAATGCTAAATTTGTTGCACATTGGGGGACCAGCCCCCCCCCCCCCACCTGGTCCCATCGTAGCGACGCCTACGCTTCAGATATGTCCACTGCATCTCGCCCCGGTAAGATGTTAATTCTCTGCCGTATTTGACATGCTCTACGTCCCTTTGAAGGCTCTTTCGGGTACAATATGCATATAAAAGGTACTGGAGATCCTTTCCAGAACTTCGATGCTCTAAATGTTGGACCTGTACCTCTTAAACCGCTATGTCTTTCCCATGGTGCACATACGTTGCACATCTTCGGCAAAGTATTAGCGGCTGGGCCCATGTTAAGTGTGTACTCCAGATGACGTCATTTAAGGACCTGCGCAGAAAGCTGCGCAATAGGGATGACGCCACCTGGTATATATCGCTTTGATAGAGGGTACCGCTCGTAGCCAAGGAGTCACCTTACGCTAAGAAACCCCACGCGGCGGGGAAGGTCACTCGAGCCGGAACACACACTCGTGTTGACATGCGCTGTCAGTCCACTGTGACTGGTGACCGAGCATTTGCATGGAAGTGCAGCATTCCTGCAACCTCTGAAACGGGTCGGCTGAGCACTCAGCAATATTGGTAGCAGAAGTGCCGCTCAATGGACTCTGCATGCACTTTATTTTGTTTTAGTATTTGCTTACGTGCACAACAGTTGCTTGGTTGTTTACACGTTAGAATGTTGCGGAATTTCCTCATCCTCGGAGTGCGAGGGTGATGGTCAACACATGGAGTATTCAGTACTATACGCTCGCACCTGACCAGAGCCCGCTGACTACTGCGCTGTGCCATATTTTTCGGCGCGATTGACTGCTTGTTACTGCAGTTCTTTATTTTTCATTTTCGTGGGGCGACACCCGTCGCTCTTTTTCTCATTTCGTTTTCTTATGGGGTGACACCCGTCGCCCCACTCGGTTTACATCGTCGTAGTATTTCCGTTCCCTTTGTTCTGCGTGTTTATTTAGATTTCGTTCGGTAGGGTTTTTTTCCCGTGATGGGGAAAAAAGGAAAAAGGACAATGACCCCAGCTCGCCACAGGACTCCGAATCTGAGTTTCCCCCACTGACCACACCAGATGACCATAGCGCGACCCCGGACTTGGCCCCTGATGCCCAACCTCTCGACACAACCATTGATAACCCACGCCGGACAATTCCCCTTGATGACGCCATGGAAGCCCTTTGTGCCTCGCCGACCCCTGCTCGTTCAAAGACCACGAACCCGTCACGCAATCCGGACCAAACCATCACTCTCCACGCCGCTGACCCATGCTCGAACAAGATCACGCCCTCTCCACCTGAACCCATCGAACCCTACCTCGACAGTGCTGGCTCGTACGTAGTCGTTAAGCTTGTCGAGGAATCCGTTTCCTTTCGCCGTGTCAACGTTTTCTGGCCGACTAAGCAACTCCTCGCCATCTGCTCCCTAGTCAATCCCGACATTGAAGCACCAGCCAACGGAAACCTAGTTATCAAAACCAAATCCCGAGCCCAGACCAAAGCCCTCCTCCGTACCATCACATTTTGTGGAAAATCCGTTACCATCACTCTCCATTCAAACCGCAATACCACCAAGGGCACCGTCTTCGCGCCGGAGCTCCGCTTTATGTCTGAGGAAGATATTCAGGCGGAGCTCAGGCCGGAGGGGGTGATCCACGTCCGCCGCATCACTTCCTTTAAAGACGGCCAGAAACGTGACACGAGCCTCCTAGTCCTTACCTTTAATTATACCACTCTTCCCAAGTCTCTCCTCGCCGGATACCTACACTACCAAGTCCGTGTCGTCATTCCCAATCCTCTCCTCTGTTTTAACTGTCAGCGCTTCGGCTATGGCAGCAAAACATGCCGCCAACCAGCCCGGTGCCCAAAGTGCGGCGAACTACCTCATCCCGAATCCACCTGCTCCAAATCTGCCCACTGCCTCAACTGCAACACATCCGATCACCTGACCACATCACCCTTCTGCCCAGTTTGGCACAAGGAGAAGGAGGTCTGCGCTGTCAAGGCCACGACCGGGGTGTCATACCCCAGGCTCGACGGTCTGTCGAAGCCACCTCCCATCAACAAAAACTTATGCTCTGGCGGCCACCCTACCACTCCACGGAAACAGCGCTGCTATCAGTCACCGACCGAATCCTCACTGCCACCGATAGTGGGGATATCTCGCTGTTATGCCTGATAGACCTAAGCAAATGCTTTTACATCATAGACCACGACATTTTACTGCGAAAACTCCGACTATACGGCGTCGAAACCTCCTGGTTTGAGTCGTACCTCCGCGGACACACTCAGAGCGTAACACTGACGGGCTCAGGGGCATCGCAGCCACGGGCTAACACCATGGGTGCTTTTCAGGGGTCGGCCTTGGGCCTTTGCTGTTCAGCGTCTTCGCGAATGACATGGCGTTGTTTTCACCGGAAGGCAACGTCGTGCAATATGCGGACGACACCCAGGTGCTAGTCACCGGCAAGAAAGGCGAACTCCCAGCGCTCATCTCCCGTATGGAGAGCATTCTTGGCTCTTTGGACGTTTGGTTCCGCGCGAACGCCCTCAAGGTTAACGCGACGAAAACTCAGTTGATTGCCTTCGGAAGCCGCCAAAATTTGCGCAAACTCCCAAATTTTCAAGTCACCTTTCGTGACGCATCCCTCGGGCCATGTAGCGAGGTAAAAAATATGGGTGTCACTTTCGACCAAACTATGTCATGGGACGCTCACGTGTCTCACGTCAGCCGCTGCTGCACAGGCACCCTGGCCGGCCTCTCTCATGCTCGCAACCTCATACCAGACGGCATGATCACCACACTCGTCACGATCCTTGTCCTCTCGCACGTCAGATACTGCATTTCGGTATACGGCAGTGGCACAAAGAGGAACATGCATAAAATCCAAAAAATCTTGAACTTTGGCGCATGAGTTATATTTGGCCGTCGTAAATTTGACCACGTGTCTGACCTGCGAGAGAGGCTGGGCTGGCTGACTGCCCAACAACTTGCCGACATCAGCACACTCAGCCTGGCACACAGGGTCATGACGCGCGGCGAGCCGGTAACACTTGCATCTGGCTTCAGGAGGAACAGCTCAGTCCGAGAGCGGAGCACACGGCAAGACCAGCTGCTTCATGTTCCTCGCTCAAAGACTGAGACTGGGAACCGGCGCTTCTTGTGCAGAGCGCCTGATATGTACAATCGGCTCCCAGCTGAGCTCACTGAAATGACGTCGCAGCATTTTACGCGCGCCGTTAAGCGGCACCTGCTGGCTCGGCAACCTGACTGTCCCGCGTCTTAGACACACTATGTATTAGACTGTTCTGTATGTATGTTTTTGACAATGTTTTTACTCCAGTACAATATTGTGAGACTGACATATGTGTGTATTTGACTGCTTGCATGTATGTTTTTGACTGTGTTGTATGTTTTTGTTTTTACTCCTTTACCAATGACTCGGGGCATAATAGCCACTGCAATAGTGGATCACCCTATGAATGTCAATACAATACAATACAATACAATGTTTCAGGAGTCACTGCTCTGCCCTCGTCGCGACCGGTCGTGTTTTTGCGCTCCCGTGACGAGGGAAAACCGTGAGTAAAAGATTGGGCACAGGTGGTTAGTGGAGGGAGGATTTGTTCTATTGTAGGCCTAGGTTAAGAAGGAGCGGTTATATTGTTTAAATTGAGTATATTAGACTTATCCTAGGTATTCTAAGCTTCTATAATTATCGATCGGCCACGTGGACGTTTGTACACGGGTGGAGCGGCCACGTGGCTTAGGTCACTGTTAGCATAGAGGAATAAGTTTGTGTTATTGTATAGGTATCTAGGTTTTTGATTATATTAGTGTTTAGTTTGGTTTAGTTGGAGTTTGCAGCTGGTGGTAGGTATTTAGCAATTACTTCTGTGCATATATTTGCATAGTTTTATCTCATAAGTTTCTTTTTAATAAGCAGATTTTTAGCTTCTAGAATTATCGATCGGCCACGTGGACGCTTTGTAGACGGGTGGAGCGGCCACGTGGCTTTGGTTTCTGTTAGCATAGAGGAATAAGTCTGCGTCCGCTTGGTGTTTAAGTTTAAGATAGACTTTAAGATTAAAATAGTGAGCTTAAATTACATTAGGTAGCTTCTAAAATTATCGATCAGCCACGTGAACGCTTTGTAGACGGGTGGTGCGGTCTCGTGGCTTAGGTTTCTGTAGTGTAGAGGAATAAGTCAGTGTCTTTTTGGTGTTTAAGTTTAAGATAGAGCTTAGGACTAAAATAGTGAGCTTAAATTACCACTAGGTATATTTTCAATATACTGGTGTAATTGCAAAGTGTATCTAGGGTTTACAAATTTTTGTTTAGTATGGTTTAGTTCGAGTTTGTGTTGGTTTAGTTGGTGAGAGTCGGGATAACTTTATTTTTATTTAAAAAAAAAAGTAATGCAAGGTGACTGTGAGAAGTGTAAGTGTATGGTAGTCATTGGGGACTTGAGTAAGAAAGTAGATATGTTAGCAAGGGAGGTGGAGCGTCTGAAGTGTTTGGTGGCAGGGCCCACCATAGGAAATGTCAGCCAGGCAAGCCAGGTGCAGGAGTCTAGGAGTGATAGGGGTGGAGATAGTATGGACCATGATAGCAGAGAGTGGAAAGTAGCTAGACGCCAGAGTACGAGACTAGCTTTAAGGAAAATTGACAAATGCATTGAAACTAATAATAGATTTGAGGTACTGCAAGAGAGAGATAGTAATGCTGCTAAGGAGGAGGGTAGGAACGACCAGGCAGCTGATGATAGAGAGGGGGAAGTTTTAGTTATAGGGGACTCAAGAGTGAGGTACATGGACCGTACTTCTTGTAGCAGGAACCCCAACAAACGGACTCGTGTTTGCTTCCCAGGGGCCCAGGTAAAGGATGTTGGTGAAAGGATAGAAGGAGTGATGAAGGGTAGTGGAGATAGCACAACAGTAATTGTGCAGGTTGGTGTAAATGATGTAGGAAAAGCAAAAACAGAGGAAACAATACAAGAGTATAGGGCTTTGATAGGTAGGTTAGCTGTGAGTAGGAAACGAGGAATGGTAACATCCATCCTCCCTATGGTTAACGCAAGCATAGAGTGGTACTCGAGGGCCATTGGGCTGAATACCAGGGTGGCCAAGATTTGTAAGGAACTTGGGGTGGGGTTCTTGGATTTGTGGGGGGATTTCTGGGGGAGGACTGAAATGTTTGCATTAGATGGGTTACATTTGAGCAAGAGAGGAGTTGAATTGCTCAGCAATAGGTATGAGGAGGCTCTCATTAGGAAACAGGGAAACTAGGCAGGTCATGGGGGGATGTAGCTGATAGAGAGAGAAGTCTTGCAAACACCTCACAGTCAGCAAATAGGGGTAGCAGTAGATCAAGGGGGCAGAGTGGTAGCTCATCCAGAGATGATAGAGCTACTCAACATGAAAAAGCCAAAGAGGGTTATGGAACTTTTGTTAAGTGTATGATGATGCTTAATGCTCAGAGCATTCGATCCAAATTTGATGAGTTCAAGTGTTATGTTGCTGAGGAGAAACCTGATTTTGTTTGCATTACTGAGACATGGGTCAGTGAGGGATATTTTTGGGGATAACTTGCAGGACTATGAGATCCAGGGATACAATATGTTTTCATGCAATAGGGGTCCAGCAGTGAAAGGGGGTGGTGTAATGCTCTATGTGAATAGCTTATGCAGTTCTCAGAAAGTAGCAGATGGGGTAAAAAATGTGTCTGTGGAGTCCATTTGGCTTGATGTTGCTGTGGGAAGAGGCAACAGCAATACACTGAGGATTGGACCTTTGTATCGATCAGGAACCTTGCCACATTCTCAGCAACTGGAGCTCGATAAGGTGATTTGTGAGGAAATCAGTAGAAACTTTCAGAGAAAATGCCTTATTCTTGGTGACTTTAATCTAAAAGGATATGAAAATGTTGGTGTTGGCTCCCCATCGTGTAAACTGTTTAGGAAATGCCTTGAAGAGGACTTGTTCTTACACCAGTTTGTAATGGAACCAACCAGGCAGGGCTCATTCTTGGACCTTGTCTTCTCAGATTTAAGTGATTTAGTTCAAGACTTGACTGTAGGAGAAACTCTGGGAAGAAGTGACCATAACATAGTGAGATTTAAGGTACAAATAGCAGGGACAATCAAGGATAACTTGGCAAAGATTCCAAATTTTAACAGGGCAGACTTTGACTCCATGAGAGAAGCTTTAAGTGCCATCAAATGGGAAGAATAATTTTTTGATTTAAATGCCTGTGAAATGTGGGAAAAGTTCAAATCTTACTTGAGGGAAATTCAGATTAGACATGTCCCCCAAAAGTAAAGGCGGAAAAGAAGGGTAGGAAAGCCAGCATGGCTTACACCAGATTTGAGGAGATCAATTAAGGCTAAGAAAGATGCATTTAGAGTACTTAAGGAAGCTTCAAATATCGTAAATCTAAGGTCGTATCAAAAAGCTAGAGATGCTGTGAAGCAGAAAACCAGAGCAGCAAGGCGGGCAACAGAATTGGATTTGGCTAGGAACTGTAATGGGGACAGTACAAATTCTTTAGTTTCTACAAGCTAAGTAAAGTTTCAAGCACAATTGGTCCACTGGAAGGAAATGGGACTATATTGAGTGAGGATGGTGAGATGGTTGAGGAGCTGAGCAAGCAGTTTAAATCAGTGTTTACAGTGGAGGATGTGACAAATTTGCCAACCGTGAACCACAGTTCAGTGACAGGTGATCAGATACCCAATGTTGATTTCATTGATAGTGATGTTGTTTTCAATTATATCAGAAAAATAAAGCCAAACAAGGCAGCAGGACCTGATGGAATATATGCTAGGGTATTGCGGGAAGCTGAAAAGGAACTGGCAATTCCACTTAGTATAATATTTTGTAGATCAGTTGCACAAAATGAAATTCCAACAGATTGGAAAAGGGCAAATGTAGTTCCTATTTTCAAGAAAGGAGAAAGAGGGAAAGTTGGAAATTATAGGCCAGTAAGCCTCACATCCCTAGTCTGCAAGGTACTCGAATCAATTATCAAAGATAGAAGAGTTAGTTTTCTGGAAGGAAACAGATTGATTCAAGATACTCAACATGGGTTTAGAAAAGGGAGATCGTGTCTCACAAATCTCTTGGACTTTTTAAATTTTGCTACAGAACAATTTGATCAGGGAAATCAGGTTGATGTAGCATATCTTGACTTTAGAAGGCCTATGACAAGGTACCCCATAAACGGTTAATGATGCAGCTTCAGGTCCATGGCATTGCAGGTAGCATCATAAAATGGATTGAGTTGTGGCTTTCAGATAGACAGCAGAGAGTGATGCTTAATGGTACAAAGTCATCATGGCAAAATGTTCTTAGTGGAGTCCCTCAGGGGTCGGTACTGGGGCCACTGTTGTTCATTATATTTGTGAATAGCATTGAATGTGGCCTAAGCAGTAAGGTTTTAAAATTTGCGGATGACTTGAAGATCTTTAGGGCAATAACAGGGCACAATGAGCAGGTTTTGCTGCAGAACGACTTAGACGAGCTTGTGAAGTGGTCCGAAAAATGGCAAATGAAGTTTAATTTTGATACGTGCAAAGTCATGCATGTAGGTAGGCAGCATATGAAGGCGCCATACTTGATGGATGGCCAAGTACTACCTGTGACTCAGCAGGAGAAGGACTTAGGTGTTATTTTGAACACAAAATTGGGGGCATCAGAACAGACCAAAGAATCCAGGAAGAAGGCACTAAGAATGCTTGGGGCGATACAGAGGAATGTGTCATACAAAAGTGAGGAGGTCATCAGGAAGCTTTACTGTGCATATGTCAGGCCACATTTGGAATACTGTGTCCAAGCTTAGTCCCCTAGTTATGAGAAAGATTGTTGGCTTTTAGAGAGAGTACAAAAGAGGGCAACAAAAATGGTTAATGGTATAGGCAACCTGGCATATGAGGAAAGATTGAAGAAATTGAATATGTTTTCACTTAGATATAGAAGGCTGAGAGGAGATCTCATCGGGGTTTTTTAATTTGTTCATGGTCAGTAACAGGGATATCTCAGGGAAATGCTTGAATTTAACAGAAATGATGCAATTAGAGGTCATCAATTCAAAATTAAAGTTAATCACAGCAGGACAAGGTTAAGACAGTCTTTCTTCACCAACAGGGTAGTAGAACACTGGAACCAGCTGCCAGGAACAATTGTCAGTAGCAACACACTAAACATCTTTAAAAACGGCATAGATAATCATTATAAGAATAGGGGGCTTGTTTTTCTGTATTCCAGGGAGGGTTGATTGACAGATTTGGTGGGCAACTGGTTCAGGGTACAAAGTGCAACCGAGAATGACATAGTTGACCAAATGCAACTATGAGCCCTTATGGCTCATAGTTGCACTGATCTTTTATGTCTTTATGTCTTTAATACACCGTTGCGTCAACACCATTTCTACTTCAATGCAAACCGACATCATTCCCGGCTTAGCTCCACTTAAAAAACTCGCACCGCTGACCACACCGACACAGAACACCGTGGCTCCCAACAAGAAGACCACTCCGACTCCTCACACTCAGGAAAATTCCTCAAGGAATGCCAGACCCCGCAGCCATTCGGCTGCTGGGGGAAATGCGTGCCACTTCGGTAGGCCGCCGATCAAGCTCGACGCGTCCCGTGCCGGCTGGCGGCCACGTGACCCGACCGACACATTCCAGCGGGCGGGCATCCCCGCGGCAGTGGCCGGCCGCCGTGACCTTGTCAAGGTCACCGGTCGGTCGGACGGCTCGGGCGGGTCAACAGCCGCCGGACGCACCCATCCCACATGCCGGCCCGAGCTGCAATGGTGGCTGCGCCAGGCACCAAAAGGTGCCGACAAATATTAACATTCTTTTCACAAATGTCATTATTTCTGCAATGGAACTGCCGTAGTTTAATTTCGAAATGGGCAGAAATGAAGGCTTTCTTTAGTTTACTCACTCCAATTCTTATTGCACTACAGGAAACCCGATTCTTACCCACCGATACATATAATTTTAATCTTTTCAATTACTCGCTGTACCGTCACGACGAGGTCCGTGGTCCTCATCGCAGTGGCGGTACAGCACTTTACATCAACAATGATTTTACACATACACAAATTACACTTAATTCACCTTTACAAGCAGTAGCTTGTACTCGACGTTTACATGGTAGGAATATAGATGTATGTTCCATTTATATTCCACCACACACAGACAACACACATCTTTTGACACAATTAGAAAACCTTATAGCACATTTCAAGAACCCTTTCATATTACTTGGAGACTTTAATGCACATAGTCCAACCTGGGATAAAGCACGTACACATGAAGACACTCGCGGCCACATCATTGAACAAATTTTAGACCGGCATAATTTAGTACTACTTAACACCGGAGAACCAACCTTTTTCCACCTTGGACATAATATAGAAACAGCTATTGATTTATCAATATGCTCTCCGACCCTGGCCAATATTTTTGACTGGACCATTGACACCGACATTCATGACAGCGACCACTACCCCATCAAATTAACACCCACATTTTCAACTGCGACCGATACCACACCCAGCTTTATCCCCCGCTGGAAAATTTCGAAGGCAGATTGGACAACATTTCAGGAACTTTCACATATTCAATACAATCCCAACATTTCTGCCGTCGAAAACATCAACTCACTCACAAATACACTGTTCGAGGCAGCTTCCATGACTGTTCCACTTACGAAACCATTCACAAAAAGAAAACCAGTACCTTGGTGGTGTCAATAAATTTCAAAAGCCATTGCGGTCAGAAAAAGAGCATTTATAAATTATTTACGACATCCCGATCAATAAAATTTAATCATCCGTAACCGTGAACGTGCGAGTACCCGCCGCATCATTCACGATGCTAAGCGCCGTTCATGGACCTTATATTTACAGCAGCTCACATTTCAAACACCTTAAAGTAAAATATGGCAATTAATCCGACGGTTGTCTGGACGCTCCCCATTTAAATCTCTACCGGCCCTCAACATCCACAATCTCACCATTACAGACCCACAAACCATCATGAATACCATAGCTGATACCATAGCCCGCAATAGCTCTGATGAGAACTACCGAAATAATTTCCTACCAAATGCCCAACACTCTTTTCACACCAATCTCGAACTCTTTCAATCCGACAATACGGAGGACTACAATGCTTCTTTTCAACTTTCCGAACTGCAGAATGCCATTTCCTCCGCCGGTAACACTTCAGTAGGGCCTGACAAATTGCATTATTTCTTCTTTCGACATTTATCTGACCACACCAAACAATGCATCTTAAACACATCTAATTCATTATGGTCAAATCATGTCTTTCCTGAAGCATGGAAACAAGCTATCATTATCCCAATTCCAAAACCCGTCAAAGACCATAGTAACCCCACAACATTTCCGGCCCATTGCACTCACCAGTTGTTTAGGAAAACATTTTAAACGCATAGTTATTAAAAGACTGACATGTCACCTGGAAACAAATTCACTTCTATCTCCCTTTCAATGTGGTTTTCGGCGAGAACACAGTACAATAGATCATCTTATTCGGTTAGAGACATACTTCCGCTTAGGCTACAAAAAACACCAACACACTGTCGTAGTATTTTTAGATATAGGCAAAGCTTACGATATGGTTTTCAAACCAGCACTCCTCTTCAAAATTCAACAACTCGGCATAAAAGGACACTTAGCACATTATTTAATAGGTTTCTTATCTGGTTCGCGTAGATTCAACATCAGGTGCCGGTCAGCCATTTCCGATCCACATTTTCTTCAAAACGGACTACCACAGGTTAGTTCCATATCACCAGTTTTATTTAACATCATCATTAACGACCTTTTCGCGACATGCCTGCAAATGTATCGTATTCTCTTTTCGCCGACGATAGTGCAATGTGGTGCTCGGACAAAATTACGAAAATTGTTTGATTCGGCTTCAAAATGCTCTATACAGGATACACGAATGATCCATGCAGTACGGATTCAATTTTTCGGCTCCCAAATCTGCAACCATTATTTTTTAGCAAATGCACTCCCTGTCCAAACCCAGAAACACAGCTTCACCTCGGGAAAAATGACATATCTTTTGTACATTCATTTAAATTTATTGGTGTTATTTTTGATCGTAGACTTTCAATGGATAAACACATGAAACACGTCCAGAACAAATGTTTTCACCGACTAAATTTATTTCGCTGCATTACATCCACCCCTGCATTACATCTGCATTACATACATTACATCATTACATTACGCTGCATTACATGCACACCATTACGCTGCATTACATCCATTACCCGCTGCATTACATCCATCCATTACATTGGGAGCCGATCGTCACACTCTTTTACAACTATATAAATCCTTAGTGCTCCCCATCATAGAATACAGCTCAGTAGTCTATGCTGGTGCCAGCCCATCCTCCTTACACATTTTAGACACCATTCAAAATAAATTTATCCGTATCGCACTCGGTGCAATGACTACTTCATGCATGATTTCTTTAGAAGCAGAAGCGGGAATTCCTCCACTAGATCTCCGTAAAATGCAGCAAACACCTAGGTACGCCTCCAAAATTCAATTTCACGCAAACCACCCCACACACGCGTTATTACAAATTCTTCCAAATTTACATCATGATTATTTAGGTCTAGCCGAAAGGCGAACTGATCTCACTATAGCTTCTCGAGTCAAAATATTTTCTGAACAACTTCATTTCACTATTCCACGCCTTGCTTATATTTCTCCATCAGCCGTGGCAAATAGCCGAACGACACATTCTGTATCTCACCACCACTCCAAAATCACAGCTTTGCCCAGAATATACTAAACAAAAATTTAACAAATTTCGGGCTCGTTATCACCACGCACCTTTCGTTTTTACTGACGGTTCTAAAAACGCTAACCTTACAGGCAATGCAATAGTTTCGGGAACATACAAAAAACAATATCGATTATCAGACGGAACATCAATTTTCATCGCTGAATTACATGCCATCTTCATTGCCCTCCGTTATATTCGCAACCGTTTACTCTGTCACCCCATGGTAGCATCGACATTTGTTCGGACTCCAAATTTGTTTTACAATCTCTTTCGTCACTTTCCTTTCCACATCATTGCCATATTTATATTTATGAAGCACAAGGAACACTTCATTCGATGGGCGTGAAGGTCCGTTTCCTGTGGGTGCCCAGTCACTGCGGCATCCCAGGAAACGAGGAAGCAGATCATCTCGCAAAAGAACCATAACAATTACCACACATCACAGAAATCCCACCACATTTTGACGCCATTAAATCAACAATACGACAGAACATTCGGCATTTTTGGAACCAAACCTGGACACAAGGCACAAACCATACACAATTACGGAGCATTAAACCAGTCATCGATATTCGGACGCCATCATTTCTAATCAACCGCCACGAAGAAAAAGTCCTATCCGCATAGGACACACTTACCTCACACATATATTTATTTATTCTGCTTCACCTCGGCCTTCATGTCCATCATGTAACACCCATATCACAGTCCCACATATATTACTACACTGCCCGCAATACCATGGCCCTAGAAAACAACTTATAGATTACTGCCACACACACAACATTCCATTCTCTTTGCCCTCATTGTTGGGGGACGACCACCCATTTCCTATGAAGCTACTTTTCAATGTTCTACGAGAAACCAAATTGTTCTAGGAATTTTAGACTGACTTTTGCGATTTTATACCTTATTCATTATATATCAACGGCGCGAAATGGCCTGAGGAGGCCGAAGCGCCTAATTCAACAAAACAAACACACAGTGATTGTCAACTTGACCACTCGACTAACTTTCGTGAGATGCAAGATAGATAGAGATGCAATACAGAGAGATGGAGTGAAAAACATGGTGTGGATCCATCATTGAACCTTCGGATATTCGAAACACGTTTTATCTACCTCTTTCAGTTGGTCTTTTAGGTCATGTCAAACAGGTAAATGTCGGAGTACAGTCGAACCCTCGATTTTCGCTGTTGTTATAGGATTCTGGTCGTGAAACAGAGATTAATTTTGTTCTTGAACATAGATGATGTGCAAACTGAAAACGTCGTAACACCTTAAAAATATAATTGGTCCAAATACTTGCTGGGATGGCTTTATGAGGCAGGGTCCTATTACTATTAAGCAGAGCATGTCTCGTGAACCCTGGACTGATCGCCCGATCCATTAATTCCAATTTAACGGCACAATTTTAACCGAGAGCTTAACGTGCCGTCAATGCACCGACCCGGCTGCCCCGGTAGCTCGTCCCCGGTCTTATCGGGTCAGTTGCCAATTGGCCCTCCAGCCAAGGGCCGGAGCGCGTGAACCGACTCGAACCCTGTGTTGCCGGGACCGGGGAGACCAGTGCAGGCCAGCGCTCTAACCAACTGAGCTACCCGGGCGGCAGCGTTAGCACATGTAAGGATTAAGGACATTGACCACGTCAAGGACAAGTACCTGGAAATATGCAATGTACCGTTAAAGCTAAGGATGTACGGAGCAAGACTAATTGAGTGTCACCGAAGCAAAACAAATGTTTTCCACTTTGGCAGCTCGAGAAAAAAACCAAGCTGAAGAGACAACTTGTTTCTTTCTTAATTTAAAAAAGTCAGTCAAATTAGTCGTGGTATCTGCTTGGCCAATGCCATTTGCTCTTGTAATACTACTTACCTGCCGGCCTGACATACCTAAGTAACCAAACAGCCCGAGCACATCACTCACGCAGCGTTAACAAAACAGCCGAAGTTGCGTTGGAATCCCCCACCAAAAAGAAATCATTGGGAATCATTATCACAGTGATAAATTATTGCTGAAATGGGGTAGAATATACCACTTTCTGAATGCTGAACGACATCTTTCCCAAAGAAGCATCGACATCGTGCTTCTTGTTGTGTTTATGAAGTCTACATACCTCGTTTCTAACAGTATCTCGTTTACAAATATAACATGCTTACGCTCAATATATCGGATTGTGATACACAAACATATTGCAACGCTATTCCAGATAAAGAGATTACCTAAAGTCTGGTCAATACCAGTTCATGGCGTAAGGTATTTGTATCGTCATCGTCAATTAATGCGTCCCAGTACCTCTCAAAATAAACGAAAAGGTACAGTAAAAAGGTAAAGGAAAAACGAAAAACGAAAAGGTAGAGTAAAGTACGAAGCAGGTACTGAAAGGCATGATATTCGCTCTACGTTGAGCCTGATCAGCTTATAAAGTATCCAAAGTAACTAAATAACATGATTTTCATGGCCAATTTTTACATCCTCCTGTACTCGCTTCGACATCTTACGCGAATCTTCGACATCTTACACGGGCAAGAAGCAAAAAAAAACACTATTTTAGCACTGCATTATCATCATCATCATCACATACTGCCAAAACACGAGGATGCCTGAGTCTGCATAAGGCAATGACGCCACACGATATAGATATAGACACTACGCAGCTGTGTGCGCCCTCCGCCGTCTGCTCGCTGGAGTCGCTGCGGCTGCAGCTGTGTGTACCCTCCGCCGTCTGCTCGCTGGAGCCGCTGTGGCTGCAGCTGTGTGTACCGTCCGCCGTCTGCTCGCTGGAGTCGCTGCGGCTGCAGCTGTGTGTACCGTCCGCCGTCTGCTCGCTGGAGTCGCTGCGGCTGCAGCTGTGTGTACCCTCCGCCGTCTGCTCGCTGGAGTCGCTGTGGCTGCAGCTGTGTGTACCCTCCGCCGTCTGCTCGCTGGAGTCGCTGTGGCTGCAGCTGTGTGTACCCTCCGCCGTCTGCTCACTGGAGTCGCTGCGGCTGCAGCTGTGTGTACCCTCCGCCGTCTGCTCGCTGGAGTCGCTGCGGCTGCAGCTGTGTGTACCCTCCGCCGTCTGCTCGCTGGAGTCGCTGTGGCTGCAGCTGTGTGTACCCTCCGCCGTCTGCTCGCTGGAGCCGCTGTGGCTGCAGCTGTGTGACTACAGGCTGATTATCGTGGGTGTTATTTACGCCCCACCCCATCCCTTGCCCGCAGGGCGCGACTGCACCGGCACTGGACGATCTACATGATTAGTTGATGCACATTGTGCCAAGAGAAAAGCCCATGTATGTGTTGGACGACTCTAAATTTGATTTGCTATGGCGGCAAAGCCAGGCTTCAGGGCACACATGCAGCGGCTTAGCGAGCTCTCACTAAATCAGCTTGTCACAGCATCCTCTCGCCCCGGACCAAACCCTTCACTTATTGATCACCCCATCGCAAATACACCAGATCTCACCGCTGGCACACGTATGGTTCAGAGTAACAGCGACAATGACGTCCTCGCCGGGACCGTTACTGGTGTCAAGTGTTACCATCACTCGAAGAACGCCACTGAGACCTCCTTCAAGACGTATAAACCGAGACGCACCGCGTATGAACTGGTTAGAAGTCGAACAGGCGCCTGGGAATGAGGTAACATCATCACCTTGGAAATGGAATGCATGGTCATTGACATGGAATCCCATCACCGAATCGCCCATGCCAGTTAGGGAGATTGAACTACAATTCATACCACAATCTTGGCTTCGAAATTAAGATGTCAGGTATGTGCTACGGAAACCGCCCCGGTAGCTCAGTTGGTTGGAGCGCTGGCCTGCACTGGTCTCCCCTGTCCTGGCAACGCAGGGTTCGAGTCGCTTCACGCGTTCGCATTTAGCCCCCGGCTGAGAGGGTCAGTTGGCAGCTGGCCCGATAAGGCCGGGGACGAGCTACCGGGCGGCCGTGTCAGTGCATTGACGGCACGTTAAACTTTTAGTCTAAATTCTGCCGTTGAACTGGAATTAATGGATCGGGTGGTGGGGCCAGGGTTCACGCAACAAGCTCTGCTTAGCAATAGAACCCTAGTTCATAAAGCCACCCCAGCAAGAATTCGGATTAAATTATTTAAAAAAAAACATTAAAAAACACGAGACCAAGTACGCGTCGATACGGAGCTGTCTCCATGCGACGCCACGGGGCGCGAGTAACGCGAGTACCGCGAGTACTGTGAGTACCACGCCCGTCGGAATGCGGTGAAAACTGCCCAGCAGCGTTCGTGCTAAGAGCATTTTCACACATATTTTAGCGGCTCAAGCTTATCAACAGGGAAATATATCGACCGTTTCCTAGTGTCCTACCAAAAGTATCGACCAGAAGCTGAGCGCCCTGGAACCAAGCCCACTGACTGGACCGATCGCCTGAAGAGTATCTTGTCCGGTGTTGGCCGCCGTCTCTGACGGACTGACGGCGGCGGCGCACGCCGCGGAGACTCTGCCGTGACCGCCTGTCTGTGGCGGAGCGTCTCCCACCGCCCGGCCACACCACCGGTGCTGTCGCTGACGGTCTGGCGGTCGCTGACGGTCTGGCGGTCTGGCTGACGGTCGCTGTCAATCTTATTTCCAACACTAAACTCACATTTAGACCAGGCTGGGATACGATTAAATGTCAGATGTGCAACATTACCTGATGCACACCGGTAAGTACGCACGGGCTTCAGAGAACAGTGCACGTTCGGCAGTCGACATCCACGCAGACCCCAGTTGGTACGAAACGGGATAGCGTTATCTGCGAACTTCGATCCCAGTTTACGCTGCCTTGTCGTTTATCCCCGCTGTCTAGGGGGAGGGGAGGGGGAGGGGGGTCTAGTTACGCCGCGTAAACCGACCGGGCTGACTCGAGCGGAGCGATAAGATAAGGGATCCCCTCATGAAACCATGGGCGTGGAATCGGAATCGTGTGCTCAGTCGACGCCAGGCACGAGGTGAAGAGGTCTGGTTCTTAACAAAGTGAAACGGTTCTGGCTTATCCTGGTATTTCGCAAGGCGGAGCAATGGTACGGCGCTGCTGTTCTGATCCGTATAAGTGCCATAAATCTCATATAACTAAAGGTGTCCATCAGAGCTATTGTTTCGTTTCCGATAGTACGAAACATGATACGGCGATGGTTTACGCTTTCCAGTGGAAACTTATCCCAGAGATCCGTTCGCATGTCCCAAGTCTCAAAAAGGTGCGCTATTTCAGCGATGGGTGCGCTGCCCAATACAACAATAGATATAACTTCTCTAACGTGTGTTGTCATGAGGTCGACCTTGACATACCATGTGAGTGGCACTTCTTTGCGACATCGCACGGAAAGGGCGCATGCGATGGGATCGGCGGGACAGCGAAAAGGGATGCGTATCAAGAGAGCCTGCGACGGCCTGCTTCCGATCAGATCACGACTGCGGAAGCTTTGTTCCTGTACCTTGATGTGAAGTATGTCAGCTCTGTCAAGTTCGTCTTTGTCAGCTCTCAGGAAGTGAAAGAAGCAGCGTCTTATCTCCGACAGCGATTCTCGAGAGCAGTTACTGTGAAAGGTACACAGCGGTTCCACAGATTATCGCCCTCAGACCTCACGTCCATCGCGGTGCACGAACTCTCCAGTGACCCGGGACGTGTCGTGAGGGTGAGCAAGAAGTGAAGCGCTATGAGAGAACGCTATCCCTCTGGACCGTACATGTGCAATGGTGCATACGTATGCACTATGCAATAAATAACAAAATCGCTCATTTGCCAACATATGTGTGTGCGTTTGTGAGCAGGAAAAAGTATTAGGACTACAGGCGTAATTGGGCGTCTCTGTCTGTGGTTTTTATGCTATTAATAAACGAAATAAACTAGTGCGTCACAATGCCATTGTCCTATCAATTATGTAGATTTTTGGTGGTTGCATAGCATGTACAAAGTGTGACAAGTTCACATGTCTCAATATGTTTGTGAAATATAGTTCTGCTCAGTGAACTATGCAAGAAATGAGCATGTTTGTGTTTGATTTAATTACGTCGCCAATCTGATGATTTGCAGAAACTGCATCTCCTCGTTGTCTCGCCGGACTTTTAACTCAGAATACAGCGTCAATATTTGATCTCTCTTGCGTTTATGCAGCGAATTTGCGGTCATAGTGTTCATGCCTAGCTTTGTGAAGCGGACACAAACTTAGGAAAATGGCAACCATTCATCACCTATGCGCAATATCTTTAAACGATGTTTGCTGTGGGCTATATCAGCCATGCTTAGTCAAAATATGTCTGCGCTGGATATGAGAAGCAAGTGACTTAGCAACATATGTAAAATGTCTCGGTACCATACTTGGTATTGTACGCTTCAGAGGCACCGGCGAGACAAAGCTTACTGAATAGCCAGCCAATTTAGGCGTCTTTTTTGCGCATAGGTCAGTCAATATGTGTTATATAAACTGGTATTAGGCGTCTAATATACATTATTTGTGTTTTTTCATCAGAAAGATAAATGATGAGGCATACGTTTTATATAAATAATTATATCAATATCGTTGTATTAGGGGTCACCACAGGTCACCGTACCCGAGGTCACGGGGTCATATTTTCAAAATGTCCACAAAACCAAAAACTTACCCCAGGAATCGAAAGAAGAGCTCATTGCGATTCTAACGATATATAATTTTTATAATTTATATCTACATTACACTAAGATATCGGCTCTCGAAGTTTGACCTTCAGTGCGAACTTAGAAAAACGCCGCAGGCTATAATTCGTGAACCGCTGCTCCGATTGAGCTGAAACGCTCAGCAATCGTTTCAGGGCCCTAGAAAACCCTGTATGCCAATTTTCATCAAAATCTGTGACATGAGGGTGTTAATTTTGAAAATTCGTGTTCGAGATATGGTGGACGGCACCAGCTTGTTTATGCACAAAGCCTGAAAGTATGTGTCTGGATCCGCGTCTGGGATGTCGTCTGGTAGGAATTCTGGAATACAACGGCCACTAGCGGGAGGTAATCGTCATGACATCCCAATGACGGACTCCGGCCATGTCAATTACGTTGATTTGAAAACGTTTGAATTACATTAGCGGCGAAGTTAACCAATAAATAAACAAACAGAGCATGCTCACTTATCTAAAGCGATCAGTGTTTGGTCCTGTCACAGCTTCCTTATGCGCAAACCCTGAACATGTTTATCTAGATCCGTGCCTGGGATGGTTAGTCGGAGACAGTGTTGGAAATATGGTCCTTTTTTGGAACTTTTGTCATCCAAAGAATTATACACTCCCAAAAAAATCCACTCCTTACATTACAATATATATCATGAAGAGCCTTGCTTAAACAGCAATCTGAACTAGCTGTTATAATCCAATAGTATTATTGGATTGTGATGAAGCAGAGGATGCAGCATGCTCCAAGGGCCTATAACATATAGTAATTAATAGCTGATAATGAAAAACCCTTCTAGTTTTGGTGCTCTTCATCTTGCTTAGCCATGTTATGTCCTTGCCACAGTAACTTGGCAACATCATTGAGGATAACGCACATTTGTTATTTCAGGTGATCATGAGAGCTGCAGTAACATTCCAAGAGGATGCAGAAGTGGAACAGAAAATTAGATGCAAGCAAGACTGGACGAGTGCCAGCTTGCTAGCATGTGCAACAGAGGACAGCAGATGCTTAAGGATCACTGCAATCTTCATACAACATTAATACCAATGTATTTGTTCCATGGAATGGTGCAGGTGGTATGTAATTGTCTGAAACATGTGAATTAATAAACAGCCATGCCTGCATGTGTACATTATTAATTTGTGAAAATGCTGGAACCAGTAGTGTTCGAAGAATGCAAGGCTAGACAGAACTAGAGAACTGGAGAAGTCCCTACACAACTTGAAAAGCAATAAAGCAATCACATCCCCAAAATATTTGTGGACATATATTATGATTTGTCATGGCATAGGAATGTTTAGGAAGCTGCAGGGACAAAAAAAACCAAATAATGGAGTTGATTGCGGTATGAGGTGGGGTGCACTTCACAATTTCCTGAAACATTTTGTTAGAGCACATCAATGCTTGTGAGTTACTGTATGGGTGCACTGAAGGGGACCAATCCCTTATTCCTGAAAAATATATTGTCTTACAAAAATGAAAGCTTTATTTCCAAAACAAAACAAAACAAGCTGAAAGGTTCTTCCATCCCAATCCAACAGATTAAGAACACCCTTATGAATATACTATTTCGAGGTCATGGATGTTCATTTATGAAAATTATTGGGGAGGGGGAAATACATGAAAGGCAATGGGCAGGGTGAAATAGATTGGGGGCACACTCCATAGGGTCCCGTGTTAAAAGCTGAAGTCATTTGAGAAGCAAAGCAAACATCGAGGGTGCATTTGTCCCCCCTCCTACCAAGTATATAAAACAACCCTGTGTTGTGCTACTGCATGCATGGGCACCAACAGATGGATACAGATGTGCACCACTGCAAAATATAAGGAATCAATTTTGCTATGGCTACCCATACTTCTCAACATTAAGCTGGTTGTGCATACATCATTCTAGCTAGGTAGCTATATTTCTGCTTTGATACTGAAGTTTACACCAACAAGAGTAATTCAATTTCAAGAAACCTCAATTGGGCCTCAGTTCCAACGTCGGCCGATACTACACGAGATCAACTAGTCGTCTCACTACCTGGTCCTTGAATTATCCGACTATATCCACGTAGGTCGTTCCTACCAAGGTTGGTGATGCCTACAACGAGCCTCTTTCGTCTCTTTCCATCCAGTGGGCAACTCGGTGCATGCAAGAAAAATTCCTCGCCAAGTGAAAGAAACCTCTATTCTCGGCTCGCCTAATGAAGGGAAACCACCATTCCCAGGCTGGCCAGACCCGAACGGCGTTTCTTGGATTCGATGGATTCGCGGCTCCACAGCTGCCACTCCGGTCGGAGCTTTTTAGACTACGGCCAAGAAAGGCTATAATAAATAATGCATTCCGTTTTGTTTCCTTGAAGATTGCGATGTTCTACATAACTTGACGTTAACATAACTGATCGTTTTGCATCCTGGACCAGTCCAAAGCAATAGAACAAAAAAGATATACGATAGATTTTACGCATGAAAATGACCTAAATGGTGCCAAAACGTTCTTCAAATCTGGTTACATTTTACAGTCAAATGGACCACCATATAACCAAACATTTCAGTGTCTTTCCATTTCATGACCTACATTGTTTTAGTACACGACAAACTGGTGGCAATAATAGTGTTTATGCCACTCCGACAACTAATTTCTCCCACTCCGGGAAAATTGAAATTTAGCCGTCATGTTCTTATACACTGCGAAATGAAGGGTGGTTACGAGCCGCTTACTGGTCTTTCGTCAACTCCGGCTGACCGTACGGGGGCTGCTGATTTGCTTAGTGGTTTGAACTCAGCCAATGGGATGAAATATTTGTTGCCAAAGGTAAAAGAGCAGCTTGTCTCGATTGCATTGTTTTTGTGACAATGTAACACAAGTCACTGCCAGCCCTGATAGGCTAAGGCCAAGGCTTATCGAGTCAGCCAAGGCAACGACCAAGGTACGAAGCCCGGCAGGAAGCCATTGTTATTTTTCTGTTTTCTTTCTCCTCAGGTGTGCGTCTCGAAAAGAGTAGGTGCTTTGGGACTAATAATTGGTAGGTGCTGCTTTATTATCTTCTGTGACTCCTATTATCTGGCATACCCCTTGTAGGTATTCTGGGTTTTTTCTGCCGATGCTATTGCGGCGAATATGGCTAATTGCTATTAATGCTGGCTTTCGATGCGTAACAGTTGGAGCATGCTAATCACAGGTGTAAATTTGTACACTTTTGGTGGTACCAATGCGACATAATGATTTCCAAATTTAACATAATGCCTATGGTGGTACTTGGAATGAATGGATTCAAATTTCCTATTGGAAACATTTTTTCAGTCTTGATACATTATTTTTGTAATCCAACCATGCCATGGGCATTCTTTATCAGCACAGGGTCCAGGACCAATCATTTTCCGTAAGGGATATTGAGGTTTTGTGGCTCCTGGTGTGAAAGGCATAATTCTTGTTCATCGTCACTTTGTTTCTATTTGTAAATTTGCACTTTAGGGTACTTTTGGGTTATTGAAATTCCTTTTTCCAATGCCATGTTTATAAATGCGGTTTACATGGTGTGACCACTCACTTCCACTGTAAATGCGTACTTTCAAGTTGGCAGGCAAAACAACACCAAGAAATGGGCTTGGAGTTGGGTAATATAGTGTAAAAATTAATTTCCCAAATAAAAAAATGTTGCATAATCTACCCTAACCTAGCCTAACATTTGATGCAAAAAGAACAATTCTCTTAAAAAAGGGAAAAATTTCAACCCACATTTTTCATTAAAAAATGCATATTAAGGAACATAACCTGACATAACCTAACCTTGCCTGGTTCATTGTTGAAAAATAAATTCTTGAAATAGGAAAAAAAAACATTGGATATGAAAACTTGTCTAACTTAAGAGTAGAGCCCAACTTATGACATAACCAAGCCTAACCCATTTGTTTGCTTCATGGAGGTAAACTGTGTAAGACGTGTGTTGTGGATACCCTAAGCTTCAATAATACATTTAATCATAGTAATATACCTACATACCTGAAGTTGAAATATGTTCAAACTCACATGGAAAATCAATCATGATTAAATGCATCACTTCTTGCCAATGACAGTATATTTATCACTTTTTCAGCATCACAACCCTGATGACTGCTATGTGAAGGTTGCATTATCAGTGAATACTATTTTATGTGATCCAGCATCAGGAGGAATACTTAGGCTGTGTGGGATGAAACACCTGTAATGTATGCTTCTTGAATGAAAAAAACAAGACTTTATTTCTTTGTCTCAGTAATTTGTATTCACCCCATGGTTACCAGATATTATACACTCCGTAATTGCATGAACTCAAGGATTATACACTCCGAATCCAAGAACGAGAAGTGAAAATCCAACACTGGTCGGAGATCTGGGAAGTCAGACCACACGAACCTGAATCCCGAAGTAAACGCGATGAGAACAGCTGTGTGTGAATTCAGTGGTTTTCAAATGTAAAGCCTTGCTAACAGGTTGCCGCTCTGTGCAATATCGCCAACCAGCTTCGACTACGATAGGTAATTGGCTCCTTGCAGTAGGTATAATCGATTATAATCCATGCCTACAAATGGTGTATCATTTGTGCTCTCATCAGTGGTGGATCAAATGTTTTCCCAGGGGAGTGGGAGCATCCTGAATTTTGGTGACGAGACTTTAATGTGCCCATAATATGATTTGGCGTGTTGGGGGGGGGGGTGCGCTCCGAAAATATCTGGGCTTGCAGGTAACATAGCTATGTTAGTTTTCTTGTGTTTTGAAGCATCGATACAGTTTGCAGTGCATATTCTTCGCACACAAGGGGAGCAAGGGACACGCCCTGCTTAAAGCTTGAGAAAAAACATTCGAGAGGGAATCAATGTTAAAGTTTTGATGATAAAAAAAATCCATAATACAACAATCGTCTGCAGGTCGATTTCGATCTTGGAATGCGAACACAACTGGTTCAGCAGGTGGAGGGGCCAGTGGGAACTAAAGGATCACTTGATACCTGACTGGTCCCCTGCGACACTCGATAGCTGGTGGTCATAGTGAGCTGGAGGGACCTTGAGAACTTGAGGCTGGATGGCCAGAAGAGGACGGGTAACGATGTGAAGTGCCTCTGGGCAGATGTGAGTGGCCCGGGACCGATGTAAAAGCCCCGGGCTGATATAGGCGGTCCTGGGAGGAGGAATAGGGTCTCCGAGTCCCAGGGCCCATGGGCCAACGCTGAGGACCTCTAGCCGGGCCAACGTGAAGGATCTAGAGGCGGACGGAGGGACCTCGGGTCGAGGATGGAAGGCCCCCAAGCTGACGGAGAACGGAGAGCTTCCTTCCACCCCCCCCACCCACCCACCCACCCCCGCAAAAAAATTGAGTCAACGGAGAGGATCTCTCATCTGAAAGAGAGGGTCCTAGCCACTTGAAAACATCTCATGTCATCGGAGAGGGCTCCAGCCAACGTGCAGGGCCCCTAGGCCGACGAAAGGCTCCAAGCCGATGTGACGGAGTCTAGACTGACAAAAGGGGTCCCAGGTTGTTGGAAGGGCTATCGGCCTGATGGAGAGAGCCATGAGCAGTGTGAGTTGGCCCATGAGCGGAGACGGCTTCTCAGTAGACAAAGGGCCCATATCACTCATAGGGGGCCCAGTCTACCAGTAGATCTGCATAATCGTGTCTGTCACCTTACGACAATCCTATATGCGCCCCTGGGCCCAAGGACCCTTCATATCGGCTCGGGATTCTTTCCGGCCATCAAACTACAATTTATTGTGTGGAGGAGTAAATGCAAATTTAAACCATTTAGACATCAGGGAGATGTCCCCAACCCAGCCCCCGCCTTCAGCACCCAAAATATCACACAAACTATAACGTAAAATTCCCTTAACGTAAATGTCCACTTGCCTGCACCTTGCTCGCAAGCACTCGCTTTTATAGAAAGACATGTAACGTACTCGCTTTAAAAGGCGGCGCAAATGACCTTTATGGTCCGGCACGCCTAAAAATCACTCTCACCCCCTCCCCCTTCCGGCCATCATGGACCCCTTCCTGTCCGCACAATTACCTTCATCGTCGTTGCAGGGCCTTCTTCGTTGAATCAGAGGTCCTTGCCCGAAGGCACTCCCAACGACTCGGTGGGCATGGGGGGGGTCTCCGTTGGCCTGGAGGGCCTTCACGTTGGTCCGGACTGTGGCCCTCAACGTCTGCCCGTGGGATCTCTCCATCGATTTGAGTACCCTCTTCATCAGCCCGGGACGCTCTAAATCAGCCAGAGACGTTTCTTCGGCCCTGCACGGAAAAAAATGTACACCATTTAAATTAAATATCCTCCCCAGATTAACCAAGAATACCCACTTTCTGGAATACAACTACGCCGTTGGTGTGGAAAAATCACGCGAACGTACCTTGTAGTGCAGATTGATTATATGCCAGAGTATTCTACTGGAGTATTTTTACACCCTCGAACTCTGTGGTGTTAATTTATTCCACAAGGGATTATTGTAGAGGATAACGTGTATACAAATTGGCATTGTCGGGAAATACACCATGTAATGGCAATTCTACACAATCCTGGAGTAAAATTACGTTCCTGCCAAACGGCCCTGGGCAGGAAAACACCCTTGCGGTGCAACCATATTTTTACCACATTTGAGCGCTAATTCGATCGGGTCGACGTCATTTTAAATCAACCGTCCTTTGTGTTTGCGTTCGCATTTTGGCATACGGTCGCGTTTAGCGGCAACAAAAGACGGTGAGTACCAACAAAGTGGACTTGAGTGTATATTTTGTGGGTAGAGAAAGTACGCATTGCATAATTAGACAATTAAAAAATATGCGGATGTTATTCCTCTGACAGGAATCCATTTCGTTTACTGACGAATCCGCCGAGTGATTCGTGAATGTGCACTCGAGCCTCACTGAAGAGGCGCCACTCTCCATGAGGGGGCACATGACTCCAGTGCCCCTGTATCCGCCTCCTGATGGGTAGAGGTGTGGGTATTATTGTGCTTTTAGGTGGTAACAAGACAAGTTTTTATACACATTTGCCTCCATAAAGCAAACCAATGGGTTAGGTTTGGTTAGGTTGGGTTAGTTTAGGTTTTTAAGTTTGGAAAATGTTTGAGAATTTTGCCTTTTTAAATTCCAAAATATTTTTTTAAACGAAAATAGTTTTTTCTTCCAAAACAGCTTATGTTAGGTTAGGTTAGGTTGGGTTAGGTTTGTACATTTTAAACATTTTCGGAAAATATATTTCTTTACATTTTCCAAATTTGATTTTTTGGGGATTTCTTTATCCAAAGGGAAGTTAAGCTAGGTTAGGTTAGGATGTGTTGCATTTTTTTTTAATTTCATCCTTTAGCCCATCATCTTAGTCGTATTCATAAACATGGTATTCGGAAGAAAAATAATCCGAAAAATGAAAAAAAAGAACACCTTAAAGCGAAAATTTACCGAAGTATGTAGGTATGGAGGTATATAGGTACCTACAACGAGTGGATGATTATACTTTGATTGTACAATTAATTAGAGGAAGAGGGGAAGGTTTATCCGAACACATCAGACAGCATGCATGAAATGGCTCTACCGGCGCATGGCATGGTCGAACCAGTAATTGTACGATGTTTACAGCATACAAAAATGAACAAGCTGTCCATATATATATATAGGTTCTTCTGATGTAAATCCTCCACCAACTCACAAAGACAAACTTTAGAACAAACAATTATTTTGTGGTTGGGTGTTGTGTTCCGAACACGAAAATTTGGATGTACGGGATTACGAACACTAGTTGTGTTGCTGTGTTGTTTATATATCAGCTTGGCAGGTTCGGATTTAGAAAGTGCATGAGACGTCCCATAGTTCTATATTATTTTTTGTTTCCTTTATTGAAGAAGGTTCACCTGATCTGACCAAACAGTCAGAGGCCAATTTCACTACATCACAAGCGGTGTAATCACACGGAATGTGGTGTGAATACACCTTTAGGTAATCTTATTTAATTATATTTTATTTAATAAGATGTATTTAATTAATTGTATGTAATCATGTTTCATATTTAAGTCCCAAACAGCTGACTGGCAGTCAGCTGACAATGACTTAAATACCTTGTTGATAGGAAGAATGTGTGAGGAGTAATACTTGAAGATTACCTAAAGGTGTATTCACACCAAATTTGGTGTGAATACACAGCTTGTGATGTTAGTGAAATTGGCCTCAGGATGGTCGCTTAAATTGTACTTGTCACTGAGGTAATACATGGAACAGGCCTCCCAGCATAAATTTCCAAGTTGGGCAGGGGCGGTTCCAGTATAATCATCATGGGCATTCATCTGGAGATATACTATTTTCTCCGTGGGGCGCAACTGCTAATGTTTCTGAATGGGTGTCTCGGGAAAAAAAATTGTTTATTCGTTCCTGATGGGGGGAGGAATAGCCGCTTGCATTGGTCATTGCACATTACTGCGTATTGCTGGGGGTGGTAGTTTGGTTGACCCTGTTGGCCCCGCATCGGCAACGGACCTAGCTCTCCCGTCATAATTCCCCCGTACAGAGCCCAGTTCGGAAGTATGGAGTTGATTTGGAATTCGGTTCAGCACACCCATCGGCGTGAGCGAGTGAGTATGTTAACCCGCGCTGTCTTCCCGGTGAGATCCTCGCACCCCGTATCGAAGGGTACTTTTATAGCTCTCATCTAATCTCCAAACTAAGCATTATATATTGCACCCGTGGAAGTTAGTCACAAATAGTGTTATTAATTTCACTCTTTTTAGTCAATGCCCGATGACCCCATGCTACATCTAAGGAATATTCGTGTGTCATCTTTGCCGTTCTGCCAAGACCACGTTATAGAAAGACCAGAGTGCTCGGATCCAAAACATTTCATGGGGGTTATGAATCGTACTTCTGGAAACGCTTCCCTTGTACCCTCGTTAATGACCCCAATTTCAAATTCGCTTACCTAGGTATATTCCCAATTTACACATGAACACATGCACGGGACGGGAGATGGTGCACAACCCGCTCCATGTACGGGACGGGAGATGGTGCACAACCCGCTCCATGTACGGGACGGGAGTTGGTGCACAACCCGCTCCCGTCAGGAAGCCAAGCAAACTAAAGGGCATAGTGAGAGCCATGAGGTAATGGTAGGCGCTTTCGGTCGGTATCAAAGTTTGTATAACTGAAAGACCAATTGGGTTTCCAGGCCGGTCAAATTGCAATGTACAATGCATATGGAAATATTTATTTCCATCCCTGTTGTTGCTAAAGATGGGTTGGCGTGTTGCTAAGCATCTAAAGAAGTATTTCACTTTGTATTCCTGCTAAAACGTGGTCCCAGCATTGTAAACATCTCCAGGTGTCGGAATTTTCCCTGGAAGAGGATCCCTCGTGCGCGCGCTGAATGATGGTGTATATTTGTTCCCATATGCATTGATTGTGCCTAACCCAATCAGCTTAGCGCTTGCTAGAAATGCAAGTTTGCTGGGCCTCACATTATCTCTTAGGCGTGCGCTATTGTGCATGGAGCCCTCTTCTGTATTGCATAGCAATGGAGCAGTATTCGGTACCTCATTTCTCCAAATTACTAATCTTTAGACGTTTGCCCTTTACCTGCACGAGGGTGGCATTGATAACATATTGGCTGAACAGCCGAAAATGGGGAGCTGTGAGCGCATGCCTAATTTTCTCGCGTGCTTTCTTACCCAGTCACAGGACAAACTGTGTGCCAAAAATTCGCTCAGCGTGCTGATCCGACCATGCTCGGAGCGTTCACAGGCTTCCAATTTGTGGGAAATATTCTTATTGTATGTTTTAGCAGCATGCGGAGCAATATTTGACAACTGAAGTGGATAGTTTACAAATGTATTGCAAAGCTGAACTTTAGCCTGACCTATTAGGTCAATTTCCCGTCCATTTATGCAAACTGGTACAACTGATCGAGAGAGTCTGTCATCCAGAACACAGTGGCTTTCGTTGTGTCACTCGAGTTTGCTTCATTTCCTACCTGGGGCAGGTTTGGTGCCGAACTGCTCCGTGCTCGTGCGCACTTTAGAACGAAAAAAGGTTAAAATTAATAATTAATATGCTTTTCAATTGGTGTACTTAAAAAGAGCACATGGAGGGCTTGTCACCTCATACCTCTTTGATGACCATTCATGCCTCTTGACATTTCCTTCCGATCCGGACCTGTTCCAGAATGTCACCGTTGTGCTTATGCAGGAATGGAATTTTACTATATATTGTGTTTGTATCCGACAACAGGTACTACACCATGGCGTTATATTAGCTCTAGCCAATGTCGTTTTCACTGCAGTGTGAACTGCAAAAATCGTGTGCACCTTACTATGTTTTACTTTATATTCCAGGGAAACTTCAGCAAAACCATGCATCGAGTGGAGTGTAGTGGTAATCCTAGAGGTGTAAAACTATCATCCTATTCATCATTGTCGTCATGTTTTACGACGGGATATACAACTTAAGGTAGGGTTGGACTTTTGGGGACCGTGCAGGACTACGCAATTTTTGGTGTAAATCTACCCCATTTGAAGAATAAATATACTCTTACGGCATAATACTACTCCCAAGTTATGGGGAGTATATTTACTCCATGGTGTAAAAATATTCCTGGATTTTCCTGTTCACGCCGCGAGTAAAAAAGAATGAAAGAAAAGGTTGTATTTTTTGGCGCCGTAGAATTACTCCACTTTCTGGTGAAAGTTTTTTTCCCGTGTGGGCCCTTACCGCAGTGTCCCTTAGGTCCTCTGGAGCGCAAAATGTATTGTGTGCTTCGTTACGACCTATGTTGAAACACAACGTCTTTAAGGACGTTGTGTACCGACCTTTGGTACCGAAAGGGATCAAGGGGCTTGATCCCATGGTCCCTCCTCTGGATCCACCAATGGCCGTGATTCCACGGCTTGCAGCCTAGATACATCAAGCATGCAAAAGGAAATGCTTATCTCAGATGGGCCTATTTTGGGAGTGTTGCGGGCTTCGAATGCTGCTGTAATCCACTCATTCCTTGCCATTTTTGTGCTTATTATGTTCAACAAGAAGGTTAATTTTCAATGTTCTCTCCGTGTTTTCACTATCATAAATATCGATAATGTGGAGTAAGATGATTCCCCTAATACCCAAGCGCACATCTGCGCCTTACGTATATGCTGCATTCCTATGTTCTTCTGGTCTTGGAATTTCTAGGATGATGTCGCGCATTGTTCCACACCTTTAATGTTCTTGTGGCAATAGTGTTACCATCTTCAGTTTCCAGGTGGGGTCCAACCACATGATTTGAATGATTTGAATGAATGATTTTCAAGCTAGAGGGGTGAACCCTGATAGTCTTCTGTCCCCGTCCCCATCCCCATCCCCACCCCAGTAACGTAAGAAACCAGGATTTTTACTACTAGTTTACTACTTAAACTAGCAACTTTGGTTCTGAGCACAAAGTTCGATATCGTTATTCGTGCGGTAAAAATATTCAGTTCAGCTGCTCGAAAGATAAGCCCCTGCTCTTTCCATGCTCCTATGCTCCTGTCTAACCTAGACACACGTAGCTGACCCCGACTCCCCATCCACCTCCCCATCGTGGAGACACATAGCGTTTTCCGGGGTCATAAAATGTCAGGTTATTACGCGGGTCCCATGCTATTAGACCTTTGCGGGTTGGCGTTCCTGGCGTACCAATGGCTATTGGTGGCTATTGCTGTATAAACATTGTTGCTACATATCTTTATGTATCGCAATGTATTGCTATATTGCTGCAAGCATTTTATTCAGCAGCTGGTAACCAAAGTCGCAATGAAAAGCAAAGTCGCAGCGGCGTCCAGCACTAGGACCCAGGAAGATAAAAATCATGTTCATGGCTGTTTGTAATAGCAATAGCTGCACAACCCTTTCAAAGGTAGCACATCTTGAAGGCGGGCCCACTGGTCGGGCACGCCGCGGGCCATGGTAGTATTGACCGCGACGGAGACCCGCCCGGCGGACGCGAGGAGGAGCCGTCGGGCGAGTCCATCCACCAGACTCAAATGCCGCCTAAGCAGAAACTGGAAAACTTCGGATCCCCAATAACTTTCAGAAATCGACATCAGTGCTGGCATCCCTGCTTTGGAACGGCAGGGGCGTGCTTTTTTCGCTATGATTGTTATGTGCAGGCATCACCTGGTTTTTGTGCATATTGACTATAATTTTGTCCTCTAGTTCACGTTGCAGCAGTAAGTGGTCTGTTTCAATGGTGTCAGTAGCCTGTTGTGCGATGCAAACCTAAGACAATGGTTATTCTCCTTCAAGTCAAGTGTGCCAAATACCCGATGAACGGGCTGAAGAGTATTAAGGCTCTTACTCTTGTAGAGGGAGTTTTTAGGGGTGGTTCTAGAACGCCCTCTTTCAGAGTAGTATTGGGGGTGTGCCAGAGGGATGGTTTTCAGCGTGGTACGAAAATGAGTTACCCAGTTTTTCATCGTAGTAGAGGAATGGGAACTCCAGTGAAGTGTGGTAGCCAGATATGGTAATCGTGGTGAATAACTCCAATAAGCATAGTTCGGATCAAGGATAGTTCGGTCCTACCTGCCAAACGGCACACGGAGTAGTGCAAGGCTTGATATCAATTTCTGTGGTCTTTTTGCTTCTAACAAATGACGTGCTGCAACATATACCGGACTGCGAAATTGTTAGGTACGCCGATGATATAGTTATATGATACATCCCAAAGCGACTTATTAGCCAGCATTAATGCCAGCCTCCAACACGTCATTAAAGGTGCATAACTAGCAATCCCAACCAAGATATACATTTGCTGTACTCATAGTTCTTTTACATATAATCCTGATCTAATATTGCAATCCTAAAAAGACGTATGGAAGCTAGCCTGTCGGGAGCTTGCAGTTTAGGGGCACATCGACTGCATAGCCTGCCCAGATATTTGAATTGGCTTACCCAGAATAGACCGAGATGAACTAGAACAAAAACCGCACATGGCCACCCTAAAATCACGCCGCCAAAACGAAACTACGTAATTTGATGTAGTTTTGATTGTAATTTGGAGACTCCGAAATTCATCACTGACAGTGTGCCGAAATACGGGGTATTGGCATAGATACAATCCGGACCACGAAAATATGCTTGGCATATTTTGCGCACCTCCTACCGCTTCCTGATGGGATTAGCCCGCTTGCGACACCTTGTATCGTGCCGAACACGCCAGCTCATGGTGGAAACGCTGGTGCTTTCGCACTTCCGGTACTGCATGTCAGCCTGAGGAAGCTGCTATATTACGAAGCAAAACAAAAAACGGAAAAATGTTTCAATAGCGGAGCTCGCATTGACCTG
The DNA here is from genome assembly GCA_034440615.1 of Ashinkailepas kermadecensis. Lineage (NCBI taxonomy): Eukaryota > Metazoa > Arthropoda > Thecostraca > Neolepadidae > Ashinkailepas > Ashinkailepas kermadecensis. The sequence continues at coordinate 44,631 of JAOTOM010002500.1, forward strand.
TTTACTACGTCACGAGCACATTTATCCAACGTTATACGAGCTGAAATGGCTAACGTTAAACCACATGATATTGGAGAGGAACGCACATGTTCAGTATATAAACCTAACTTAGGACTGTACGTGCCACTGAACTAAATCGCAGACATATCGCCACCCGTTCCGCTGCATACCGACACGACACACGAGCTGCACAAAATGGCCGCCTACCGATACCACACCCGCTCCGCTGCATACCGACACGACACACGAGCTGCACACAATGGCCGCCTACCGATACCACACCTGCTGCCGCTGCATCCCGACACGACACACGAGCTGCACAAAATGGCCGCCCACCGATACCACACCTGCGGCCGCTGCATCCCGACACGCGAACTGCACATGATGGCTGCCTACACATGCCACATGTGCAGACCGAGTTTCATCGCCTCTGTATCCTGGCACGAAGCACGAACTGCACACAACGGCCGCCTACAGTACTACATATACCACTTGTGCCGACCCAGTTTGACTGCCGCTCATTCGTAATTGACGAAACGCTTATAAGACACGCATTGAGCGTGATATTTGTGCGGTCCATATTATTTGGCATGATCCAGTTCTACGTTCTGGTATTCACAGTATTTTGGTTTATATTGCACATCGTGCAATTGACATGGATAAATGCAAAGCCATGTTACTTGAAGGTTTCGAATACACGATTGATTAGTTCGTTGATTGGCATGACAAAGTCAGCTGAAATGGCGATTTTGCAGTCAAGCACATGGTATTGTCCTGAACTTGTGCTGCGCGTACTGTAACAGGGCTTGTCGGCGATGGTACACATCACAAAGCGCCTTATTAGCCAGCATTAATGCCAGCCTCCAACACGTCATTACAAGTGCATAACTAGACATCCCAACCAAGGTATACATTTGCTGTACTCATGAACCGAGAACAGTTGTGCGGGAGTACCTTCGATCAATATTAAGTCAACGTCGATAGTGAGGCTGAAAAATACATACGGCTGATCAATGCAACCGGATGCGTATGAACACATATGACCTGAATACGGCACTACTTTCTAAAACAGTGCACCTCTAGCACTGGAATTTTAGTTATGCCATTTAACGCATTTTGTGTTTTATCCTGCATTATTAGCATATCACAAAAAAATGCAATACCCAGGTGAGGTTCGATAGAAAATAACGAAAACTGGTGATTAACAACATTGTCAAAATGCACTGTGGGCCAGGATCACCATTCAGCACCGCAACGCCACCAAATTAATTGGTTTTCGATTGATTCCCAAATTAGCATAACCCAATTCAACCAAAACTTGCAGTCGATCTTTGGTATACCTATTATCCAACCAATAACGTTATTTAAATAAAACAACTAGTTTCTCACAATCATTGCTACATGCACTTGTCCATTTTCCAGAAGGTACTAGATTGCAGTGGCAGGGTAACTACAAAATGCGTAGTGCTCTTTTAGCATCACTGTTTCGGAAGTAAATGTTGAACAACTCGCAAATCAGCAACGAAGATAGCAATAGTTACACACCTGTTCCATTGCATGCACATAAACCTGCGTCCTCACAACAAACTGTGTGAAAGTTGCTTCATCTTGTTTGTAGGAAAGTTCCTTTACAGGTCACGTGATAGTCTAGTATGGCCTCGCGTTCGCGTCACTCCGGTCGTAAAGTTCCAAAGTTCTCTGCACTGTCTGTATTGTGCAGCGGCGAATAGACGGCAACAGTCAAACACCAGAAAACTCGTACCTAAAAATGTTCCGCACCGACGAACAACCGTGATAGTCCGTACTGTCGAATTTAAGGCCGAAATCTGTTATTAATTTAGAACGCGCGACCGCCAGCGTTACAGACCCGCGTCGCTTGGCTGCTCAGAGACGACTGCCTCGGGGGTCTGCACAAGCCGCTAACCCTCCGTGCAGCTAACGGGTGACGAAAGTACACGTCACGTGTCGGGCATCGGCCTTGGCCCAGCCCCGAAAACGCTGGCTCAGCTGTGGCGACGGTGCCGGCCGAGAGTTGGACTTTCGACCCTACATCCGGTCACTGCCGCGGCACGGGCCGGCAGCGACCCGCCAGCCAGCTCGGGCTCGTGAGGCGTTACATTTACGGCCTACATTTACGTTACATTCACGGTCGGCTGGCTTACGAGAACACATCATTTATAGTTACGGGACAGTCAAAAGTGCAATTTTATGGAGACTCTGCTACATGTTGCACCAATAGGCGCTGCGTCCCCACAAAAATGTCTGAAAGGTTCATCCTTCTGTTGTACCAATAGGCGCTGCTTCCCCACAACAATGTGTGGAAGATTCATACCTTTGTTGCACTAATAGGCGCAATTGTGGTTGCAAGTATTTTACAATTATTGCATTGATTGGTTGATTATTTGGGTTTAGGGGCGTATCAACTGCTACTGGTTATGTGGCGCCCATATCTCCTTTTTCGCATTTCACGTGGCGGCATGTATCTAATTTTGAAAGGGATAGATTACGTCGAACTGAACAGTCGATAAATATCGATATATTTGACCTGTTTGGACGACTCCCGAATTGCCACCTGTTTGTTTGTTTGTTTGTTTGTTTGTTTGTGCATTGAATGGTTAACGGCGCACTTTATGCACAATCACGGCTAGTGGCGCCGCCCACACTGTTTCGCCGGTAGGCCGCGGCATTGGGAAATGTCCCGAGCGGTGCCAGTATTGAACCAGGACCCTTGGTACCCACCACTCGGCCAGCCACGCCCCCCCTCCACCAGAATTGTCACCCAAAACATCACAGAACGACAATTCGTGGAAATTGGAGCCGAAGTGACGTCTTCGTTCCACCATGAAGTTGGGACAAGACCGTCATCGGTCGATGAACGTATGTGCCGAACCGTCATCGGTGAACCACACCGGAAACAGCGTGGCCTCGCCTCCCTCGCCTCGCCGCCTCAAAATGTAACCGTGCGTTGCATGCATGTGCCCTATTCGCAAACGTACCAGAACCACCTCTTCTCTCCAACATTTTTTTTCAGCGATGATGTGTATGGTGCCAGAACTAGTTTGATCGTTCGAAGATTGTTTAAAACTTGGGAGTTCCAGCTTTCCTAACGCTTTCCTTGGAGGAAGGCATTTACTTGTGCGTATAGTAATCACTGGCGGGGAGGGACAGAGCTCGAGTCCCACGTGACTGCGTGGCACGCTTGACAGCAGCGTCTGCCAGCTCATTTCCCGTAATACCGGCATGGCTCGGTACTCAGCAGAGGATAATCCTTTGACCTTCTCAAACCAATAATGTCAAACGTGCTAGGATTTCTTGAGCAAAATGGTTTGATGGCTAAAAGGCTGAAGGGCCCGAAGGCAACTCAACGAGTCTGTTACAATAAGTCTGTTTCAATGCAATACAATGTTTTAATACAATAATCAGATGTAGGGTTTCATCTCCAACCTCAATAAAACATAATGCCTCAATAATCGCAACCAACTCAGCAGTGTTGACAGATGTGTGTGGTGGTAAAGTTAATGATCTCGTAGCTGTCCGACATAACCAGTTCCATTGACTGTCTTGAACAATTATTTTAACTTTAGTTTACTATTATTATTTGTAATATTTTTGTACTATTATTATTTGTAATATTTTTGTACTATTATTATTTGTAATATTTTTTAAAACTATTATTACTTTATTTTTTATTTTTAGAATTATTACATTAAAGGAAGCTGATGCGTTACACTCTTTACGACGACAGGTGTTCCGAGACTCGCACGTGGCGGTATAATCCGACCCTACAACATGCTGGAGGTAAAGACAGCGGTATAGTCCGACCCTGCAACGTGCTAGCGGTAAAGTCAGCGGTATAGTCCAACCCTACAGTATGCTAATGATAAAGTCATCGGCAAAGTCCGCCCCTACAACATGCTGCCGGTGAGGTCAGTGGCATAGCCCGACTCTACGGCATTATGGCCGTAAAGGCAGAGGTATGTATGTACAATAAGCATGACAAAAAAGGCGCAAAAGTAGCCAAATCATCACTGGTCTGTCTACATGCTTTGCTAGTAAAGCTAATGCCAATTGATCTAACTCGTCTTTTTGCGTGTACTTGGTTTCTTTAACGACGTATCCGAATGCTGGGTCATATAGCGTCGCCAACCTCTCACGCCGGTTGGTCGCCGGTGGACTCGGCAATCCCACCAGTTGTGGGATTCGAACCCACGACCAAGCGTTCAACTCCATACCGACTGAGATTCCGCGGCCCTAGTCTTTCTGCGGATCTTTATGCATGTATGGTGGGCTTTGCGGGAAAATATCTCTTCATTTCATGCTGAGTAATCCATATCTGTATAACTGCAATATCGGTGGTTGATTGGATGATAGTGAGAGTGAATGTCAGTGCTTCTAATGTCAGTGATTTTTATTTCCCACACCCCGGTAGCAAATGTTCCGTTCTGGATCACAAAAGTTGGCGGGAAATCTCCAGGACTGTCACGGAGATGGGTAAAGTTAGGTTGCAGACAAATGAGACGCTCAGCGACATTTGACACGTGCTCGACATATTCTGGTGAACATTTGTTCTGGTGAACATGTCTCGTGTTATGCAAACGACGCAATGTAAGCGGGCTTGTCGTCACATGTCTGCAAGGTAATACTAACCTTGCAAACAAGTGCGAAGTTAGTGCTTGCTTTACTGCGAAGAGCGAATGCTCCTGTTTCAGCAGCGGATCAGTAGTCCCCGTCGTCTCTTAATTGTCTATTCATCTGAGTTGCACAGAACTTCTGTTGAAAAGTGACACGACCACGGACGTCGACAGGGCGTGGTACGGAGGGCACGCCGACCACCATAAGGTCATCACACGACCACAGGCGTCACCACGGCGTAGTATGGAGGGCACGCCGACCACCACAAGGTCATCACATGACCACCGGCGACAGGGCGTGGTATGGAGGTCACGCCGACCATCACAAGGTCATCACACGACCACGGGCGTCGACAGGGCGTGGTATGGAGGTCACGCCGACCACCACAAGGTGATCATACGACCACAGGCGTCACCACGGCGTGGTACACTGACAATACCCCTCGACACCTTTATCACAAAGGTTATCGTTTTACACTCGTCACGAGACTCCGAGAACGATACGATAACTTTGTAAAACAATTTGATATTTTCCGAGCTTATGGTGAATGATTATGTCTATTAGCGGGAGTCTCCGATAACCATGGCAGTGTTGGATATGGTTCTCGATGATACAGAATTGGTGCGAGAGCCAGGAAAGGTATTCATACTGGTTTTTACAGTTCTGAACCGCGCGTCTCCTGCAGTTCAATTCGACGCCATCTTTATTTCGACCGCTTGATGGAATAGCCGTGCATGGTGAGTATAAGTCCACTTATCTAGCATTTATAAATTATCAGTAAACAGAGGGTAGATGTCAGTCAAATGAAAATAATGTTTTGGACATCTTCTTTAGCGTTGCGATATTACTAAATTGAAAGCATAACCAAGTGGGAAAGGTGCATGGCTGGGATGGGTGCGCCACTGTCATACACTTAGTAATAATGATAGGCATGGGTTAAGAAGTTGTGAAATTATTGGTGAGGCACAGTGCACGGAGGAAATGAGTGTTGCTAACGTGGTTGGTGGGGACCTCCCACAGCATCCCATGTTAAGAGAGTTAGTTTTTTGGGCTTTATGGTGCTTCCACCAGACTTGATTATATGCAAATGTTAAGAGAGCAAGAAGTTTGTGGGATCAATGCAAAGATGCTGGGCACAGGCCCCACCAAAAGGCATAGGGAACTCCGTCCCTGATGATAAACATACACAACGGTAGACAAACAATGATTTGCTGATAGCATGAAGAAATAAGTGTAAATTTGCAGCTTAAGGTAATTTTTGAATTATTGGAATTTCTTTTTCCAATGCAATGGTCATGAATGTGGTTAACATGATGCGACCATTCATTTCATCTGCAAATGCATACTTTTCAGCTGGCAGGCAAAACAACACCAAAAAAAAGGGGGCTTTGAGTTGGGCAATAGAGCATCAAAATGTTCAACAGAAAAATAACAACCTAAACTAGCCTAACTTAGCCTACCATTCCATGCCAAAAAAAATATTAAAAAAATGGAACATTTCAAGAACTTTTTTTTCTGAAAAAAAACAAATTTACACACAACAAATTTAGCCTAACATAACCTAACCTAGCCAGATCTGTTTTTGAATAACCGTAATTTTTTATTTAACTGGAAAAATTTGGAAAATTGTTGCAACTTAAAAGAAAAGCCTAACCTAACCTAACAAGCCTAATCCCTTCAAGCCTAATCCCTTTATTTGCTTCGTGGAGGTAAAATGTGCGTAAAACATGCATCATGGATACCTTAAAGTGCAATAATACCAAAATAGGTGGGTGCAGGTGTATTTGTGGGGAAATGATGAATGCCACCTGAACTCAGCAAGGATCGCATCATTAAGTGGACCTATTTTAAGTTGGGTGAAAGATGATACATAATGGGACAAATATTTACATATTGAGACAGAAACGTTGTGCTTTATCAACCATGAATGTCATGAAAACACATAAAACTCCTTCACCTGCATGCATAAAAATGCTTCTGGGTACTATACAAACCCAATATTTGACTGGACAGGTGAATTCCTGTAGTAGTGAAGCAATGTAATGTTCCATTTGCATCCGTCACGGACCACAGCACAAATGTTTATACTTGCATCTGATGCCCAATTGAAAATAACGATATACGTTAGGCCTGTGATAAGAAATTGATACCAAATGGCCATGGAGTAAAAGTTCGGTTTGTGCAGTAAGTGTAATTGTTCCCAGTTTCTTGGAGGAAATTCAAAGAGGGCAGATAAAAAGCATAAGACAGCTCAGGAATGCATAAAGCACAGAATAGCACAGGACATCCACTTTCATTATGGCAGACTTTTTCTTTCAACCCTGATTCAAACCTGGGAAAGATTTCATGAAAAAAAGTTTCATCCATGTGCATGGCTTAATTATCATGGCCACTTATGCTGCTCCTTCCACCCATGACATCTATGACCACTGTTTCACACTGTTACATCTATGACCACTGTTACATCTATGACATCTATGACCACTGTTTCACTGTATGCTGCTCCTTCCATCTATGACCACTGTTTCACAGTGGTCATAGATTTGCATGAGACACATTTTGGGTCCGCATGAACTAAAACGTGAGGAAGGTTTGCTAAAATGCTGAAATATTGATGTAAGAAAAGGAATGCACATTTTTACGTGCGCCACCATGACAAATGAGTTGCTTTGGAGCAGGGCAATCAGAATGCTGGGAATAATTAATAGGAGTGTGAGGTATATGATAACAAAAAAATGCAAGATAACCTAACCTAGCCTAGCTTAACCTCCCTTTGATGAAAAATCAATTTAAAAGTTTTAAAATGTAAAGCAATTTGTTTTCTGAACATTTTTGACCTTTGCTTTGGATCCCGATGGGACTTTTGGGCCCCGGTGCGACCTGTTCAGCCCCTAGTGCGATTTTCAGTGGCCCGGCTAGGCCCGTCTTTTTAGCCTCCCAGCGTCATTTTCAAGGGGCCGGCGAGGCTTCTTGGGCCCCGACCCCGGCGAGACTTCTTGGGCCCCGGCCCCGGCGAGACTTCTTGGGCCCCGGTCCCGGCGAGACTTCTTTCGTGGTTTCAAGGGACCCCAGTATAAAAAGTGGCCGGATCTATTGGGGCCCATAGCGTGACTTTCAGTAGTCCCGGCACGACTTTTTGGGCCCCCAACGAGATTTTCAGCGGCCCGGCCAGACTTTTTTGTGTTCTGAGCGCTATTTAGGGGGCGCCGGCCCGACCTTTTGAGGCCCCAAAGTGATTTTCTGGGCCCCTGTGCGATTTTTTGGGTGCCCCGGTCTCGCATTTTGGAAACCACAGCGTCATTCTTAGAGGTCACAACGATTTTTGTTGCGGCACCTAATGTGATTATCGGGCGCATCAATGCGTTTTTTTGGCCCCCGGCGACATTTGCAGGGCCCCTGCACGATGCTTTGGGGTCCTCAATGTGATTTTTTTGTATATTATTTGCAGGGGCCCAGATGCGAATTTTGGGGCCACAGCGGATTTTTAGAGGGTCCGGCGCAATTTTTTTCCGAACCTCGGTGCGGTTCTTGGGGGCCCCATAACCTCTTAGGGGGAGCAACTACCCCTTTGCCCGGGGGAAAGGGGGTAGTGTCGCCTGGGGGAGGGAAACACCGATGAACATTCCACCACGTTACACACCTGGTCTTTTTACAAAGGTATCTAGCTTCATCTGTCTCTCAATTTTAGCAAAATCGAAGAAAAGACCACAAATGAATATCTAGCTCTCGTCACTGATGTCATGTGGCCTGGCTCGCGTCGTCCCGCTCCTCTTGTGGTGTGCGTAAAAGTCCAGAAAGTCATGTTTACCACCGTTAATGGATCTAATTGCTTGCTTTGTACCATGCATTTTTTTTCACAGAAATAGTTCACATTTGAACCTTCCCCGCCGATTTCACCTAAGTAGAAGTGCCGTCAACTTGCTACCATTTTATCTTCTTGATAAAAATGCACCGCTCTAAGGAAAAAATGACTTACGCTACCGGAACTGTCCGAAGGTTTTTTTGGTTGCTTTCTCCATTGGAGCTTCCTTTGACTAGGTGGGATTTTTTCGCCCCACTAGGTGGGATTTCACGGCACTGGGTGGGACGCATCTCACCTATAGGTGAGATGCGTAAACTATAGTTTACACGTTAGAGGAGGCCCTGCTTCTGAGTCGTTCCTGCTCGTATGGCTCGTTTTCGCATGCTCGCTCTCCATCAGAGTGCGCAGTCGTATACTGTGGGTACGGGGAGGTGGGTTCTGCTCGCGCCTGAGCAGTGCGCAGTCTTCCACCTTCTGGACGGGGAGGCGGGTTCAAAGACAGCAAAGTTTTAAAAGGAGCAAGACAGTTTTACGCATCGTTGCATGCATCGTGCGTGGAACAAAACTATTTATCCCTGATGTGAGATGTGGTGAACTAGAAGTTCACAAATGTGTCAGCCACTACGTATGGTAGTCGCACAACAATAGCGTAAGCAGTATACGTTGAGTCTAATCAGTTGGTAACAAGAAGACCTATTTTTAAACGTTATCTTGCGGTAGCAAAATACAGATATTCGTAACGAGCACACCTCGCCTACCAAATGGTCATCCGAGCATCATTTTGCTTTCGAAAGAATCTGAAGAGATTGTATCTGTTTGATGCGTTGAGTTCTCTCTCGCCGTGGATTTGTGTAATGCATTGAAGTTTTCCAGTCGCTGGTTACTTGTGATCACATGTTGAATTGATGTATTCGTTCAGTTAGTTCTTCTTCAGGAATTGGTCGGTCATGTCACTATGGCAGGCGAAAACCCAACCATGAGCAGCGCAGGCTCACTGTTCGGGTGTGCCAGTTTTGAGTATGGCTTTGTCTAAGTTGTTCGAGTAGAAAAGGTCGGAACATTGACAGAGTTTGATGACTGAGTCAGTGTGCCCTGACCTTGTAATCGCAGAATGTATCATGTATGTTGCATGTAAATGGATAAATATTTCAGATGAGTACTTTTACAAAAGAAAAGGTGGTGATTTCGTGATACCCTGCAACGGTGTCGGAGACTACACGGGGGTTTCCAGGCTGAAACGTGTGGTGCTCTCATAACACCTTCCAATAGCATCAGAAACCATATACAATACTCTATTCAAAATATGTGGTGCTCTTGTGATAGCTCACAATGGTGTCCGAACCTCAGAAAGGTTCTCGGATACTATTGAAGAGTGTCAGTCAAGCTTCTTGGAGAAGCCACAAAAATCCTCTCGAAAACCGACGAATATTCTCGGACGAGAACATCTACCTTGAGAACCTTGGGTTCTCATTTCAGAACTTGTGGTGCTCAGACGAAGCCTTCCAGTGATCTTCGAGACTGCCCGCAGTTCTCAAATGCGTGTGAGTGTACGGAGGTCACGCCGACCACCACAAGGTGATCACACGACCACGGGTGTCACCACGGCGTGGTACGGAGGGTACGCCGACCACCACAAGGTCATCACATGACCACAGGCGACAGGGCGTGGTATGGAGGTCACGCCGACCACCACAAGGTGATCACACGACCACGGGCGTCACCACGGCGTGGTACGGAGGGTACGCCGACCACCACAAGGTGACCACACGACCATGGGCGTTGTCACGGCGTGGTATGGAGGGCACACCGACCACCACAAAGTGATCACACGACCACTGGCGTCGCCACGGCGTGCTACGGGGTCACGCCGACCACCACAAGGTGGTCACACGACCACTGGCGTCGACAGGGCGTGGTATGGAGATCACGCCGACCACCACAAGGTGACCACACGACCACTGGCGTCGCCACGGCGTGCTACGGGGTGACGCCGACCACCACAAGGTGATTACACGACCACAGGCGTCGACAGGGCGTGGTATGGAGATCACGCCGACCATCACAAGGTGATCACACGACCACTGGCGGCGCCACGGCGTGCTACGGGGTCACACCGACCACCACAAGGCGCGCGGGTTTTTAAGCTCTCTCACTATGTTTTGCACTAGATGGCGAGGCATGATGGTTATTTTGTCAGGAACAGTGAGCGATATGGTGAGCGGGGAGGACACTCGAGGACAAAGAACAACCTGAGATGACCTGACCTCGTGTGATTTGACATTGCTTGCCTTGATTTGACCCTTCTTTGGAATTACTTCCCAAGGAGTGTATACTTAGGCGAATGCTGAAAAGATCGGCTTATCAACTTATGTGTTATCCCAGCGTTATCTGAGGTAAGGCCATAAGGACGGAAGCTGCACAGTAGAGTAGTCCACGCATGCATGGTGATTCCAAAATGTTGGAAATGTGGTGCTCCTCAAGGCTGCCCCTGTTCTACTCATCTAGCTGACTATTTGTGCCCAATTATAGGTTAATCAGAACAAATCTTAAGGTCGCAACTGTTTGCGACTTTGGTACCACGCTTCCCAGCGCTGGACTACGTACGAACTACGAAGTCCTGTCTTTCATCGTTTCTCCTCGCTTCATAGCATTCTTTCTAACCAATAATGTCCGTGGTGGATTGGTGTTATCTCTGCCAATAAGACCCCAATCTCATTTGTACCATACCGTTATATTTATAACCGAGAGAACAATAATCAAAAGTGTCTGCTGTGCTGTGATAATACCCACACTTCTTTGTTGCAGATAGTCTGTGGTATCGGCAGTCTGCAATTCGTATTGCGTGGGTTGTGCCTGCATTAGGTTTGCATGGCTGGTATCATGGCGCCTGCTAAAACAAGAAGGTCTCCGTCAGTTTGGCTGATCGGGCAGACTGAGAAAGAAATATTGGGATCAGGGCTCCCAACAAACGGAGCTGTGCTTAAAAATTTCATATATCACCACCAAGAGATGAAGCACACAGTCATGGACAGCGCAGCGCTCACAATCGACGCCACTCTGGCAATCTGGGAGAAAGCTCGCATTCCTGCGCAGCGTAAGGATAACTGCATGCGCAAGCTTCGCAAGCTCTTTGAGGACTATCGCGACTTGAGAAAGCGCCGGTTATTTGGGGGCGACAGTAGCAAGTCCAAGATTATGCTGTTCAAGAGCGATCTCGACGACCTCTTCGACGTGTCGCAGAAGGATGCTGTGACTACCATGTCCAATGAAGAGGACAAGCAGTTCCTCAGCATGCAGCAGCAAGACCCGGCCAGCTCCAGTATGTCTGGGATGGACAAGTGTCTGGCGGAAGTGGAGAACCGTAAGCGCACTAAGATTGAGCGAGAGGCCGCGCACAAGGCAACATGTGCGGAGAATGTCAGAGAGACTAACCTTGTCGTTCCCTCCACCTCTGTCATCACTGAGGACAAAGGAAGTGCGTCATCTGAAGAGACTGATGACGATGATGCCGGAAAGGATGACGTCTTCCAACCTCCTTCTACATCAGCGTGGAGGACCAAAGGTATGGAGACGAGGTCAGATTCGAAGATGCGGACCGTAGTAACGAAAGCTGTGGCTGCCTCGCTGGACCGAGTGAACCTGGCAGACCGTAGAGCTATGTTCGTTGTTGGCGCTGTTACACAGGCACTCGGCTACGACCTGGATGACGTGGCGCTCTCTAGGAGCACGATCTGACGTGCCCGGATTGCCACCAGGGAAGAAGAGGCCGCAGCTGAGCAGGAATGTTTAACTCCGGATGGCCCGCTACTCCTCCACTGGGACAGCAAATTGCTGCCAGATATTGACGGCAGCAGCAAGAAGATTGATCGGGTAGCCATCCTTGTGACGGGTGGTAAGACGGAACAGCTGCTAGCTGTCCCGAAGATCGGTCGCGGCACAGGACAGCAGCAGTGTGATGTCTGTCTCTGCGCGCTGGAGGACTGGCGGCTGAAACCAATGGTCCAGGGCATGGTCTTCGACACTGCAAGTGCAAACACCGGACTGAAGGCGGGTGCTGGCCCGCTCCTCGAAAAGGCGTTGGATAGAGATATGATTTGCATTGGCTGTCGTCACCACGTGTTCGAGGTGATGTTGTCTGCTGTGTGCGCCGCCTGCCTGGGGCCGACATCGGGCCCTGAGATGAAGCTGTTCAAGCAGTTCCAGGAGGACTGGGCCGTCATCGATCAATGTAACTTTCAGCCAGCAGACGACGAGCTCTTTGTTGGCATGATGGAAGGCCTCCGACAGCAGATGCTGCCCTTCTTCGCGGAAGCGATGAAGCATAAGAGTACGAGAGAAGATTATGATGAGCTTCTCCAGCTAAGCCACCTTTTCCTAGGTGGATCCTCTGACACTGACGTGAGCTTCAGGGCTCCAGGCGCTATGCATAACGCCAGATGGATGGCGAAGGCCACATACTCACTGAAGATGTTCCTCTTCAGGGGGCAGACCAAGCTGACGAAGAAGCAGACAACTGGACTGACGAAGGTCAGCCTCTTCGTTTCGCTGGTGTACGCGCGCTACTGGCACGAGGCCGCAATGCCAGAGAAAGCGCCCCTCAACGACCTGCAACTTCTCGCGCTTCTACACGAGTACCCAGATTCCGAAGTGCGGAAGGCGGCGATAGACGCGTTCTCCCGCCATCTGTGGTCGTTTTCGGAGCATCTCGTGCTACTGGCACTATTCGACGACCGGGTCGACGACTGCACGAAGGCGGCCATGGTGCACAACCTCGCTCGACCACCAAAGCCTACAGCTCCGAAGAGGCTGTCGAAGAAGACGTTCAATCATCGTTCACCTCTCGAAGACCACGTCACAAGCCGATCACTGCGGATGTTTGATCTCCTGTCCGTCAATGGCCGAGAAGAGGCGAAACAGTTCCTGTCGAAGTCACCCGCCGACTGGCCTGACGACGCGAAGTACCAGGCGATGAAGGTCAGGGCGAAGATGATCAAAGTCGTAAACGACTGTGCTGAGAGGGGCATAGCACTGGTGCAGAAGTACAACGCCTCGCCGCTAACCAAAGACGAGAGCCAGCTGCAGTACCTGCTCCGCCTGGTCAGCAAGCACAGGAAAGAGATGCCAGTGCCGAGCAAGAAGGCTCTCAAGATGCAAGACGTGTAAGACGAGGTACCGAAATGTCAGATGCTGCGATGTAGAGATGCTGGTATGTGACGCAGGCTTGTGCGAGTATAGGTCAGTGATCAAAGAGCGTCGTCCAATGCTTAAGGAGTACGTCATTTTTCTTTAATACATCTGTGTTACGCCCGTTTGCTATTTTTTGCGCGAGTGTGCGAGTGTAGGAATAATACGCGTGTGTATAAGGTCTGAAACAATAGACGGAATATCCAAAAGCCAAGCGAACCACTAGGGAATAATATTCGAACATAATTTGTTCTCAGTTGGTTACCAGTTCTCAGCTGCCCCAGGCCCCATTGCTTTATACTTACCGGTCAGATGCACTGTGCACAAAGACGTGCATTTTGTTGCGACCTTAAGATATTGTCCGATCATTCCAAAATTTTGCATGGATATGCATATTGGTGTAAGGGGAATAAGGGGCAGCCTTGAGGAGCAGAACATTTCCAGTGTTTTGGAATTTGGACCACTCTACTGCACAGTTTAGAACAGCTTCAGTATCATATCAATTCTTGCTCAAACACCAGTTGTTACTTGAAAAGTGATGTTTCGGAAGTATTCAAGTTTGAAATTACTGGACCTGACCATACAGCGTCGCCTGACTTGATCTTTGGAGTTTAGGATGGCAATCGGATGCAAACATTTTGCTTGAATTGTTCTGCGCGAGGAACCGAGACATATGTATTCATTCATATTTTCCAGGTCATTCTCCAAGGTAAAGTTCACGTCACCTGGTTGAACTATTATGACCTTTAGCAATCCCAGCATGGCCGAAAACGGAGAAATAACGTGTAAGATGAGCCCTAGACTATACTGGCCTGCCAATGCCATTTTCCCGTGTATCTAACATGCTTATTTCGGAACCTGGTTTTGAAGCCTGATTCTGACCCGGCCCGAGCTACTTCGTACCTTCTCCCGCTATAATTAGTATAAATAAATTCATATATGATAACTATAGAAAGAAAAAACATGTCGTAAGATATCAAGCTCTGCCTTCTTTAATCATTTCCAGTGATTCAATTCAAGTTCCGTATATTGACTTAATATGTCATCTGATCGCCTCATTATCAGTGCAAATTCAAACCGAAGGCGTGCTTCACCGTCTCCATGACCAGAGCTTTCAAACGGCGTTTTGTATTTCATCCGTAGATCGGAGGTTTGAGGGGGCTTTCAAGAGCCTCTCCGCATCCCAAACCCGGCCAGGCGAAGCAAGATTTACCGACCGGCCCGATGAGGGCTGATGCACTATCCACTCCAGTCTGGAACAACTGACAGTGTGATGAACTATCCACTCCAGTCTGGAACAACTGACAGTGTGATGAACTATCCACTCCAGTATGGAACAACTGACAGTGTGATGAACTATCCACTCCAGTCTGGAACAACTGACAGTGTAGTGAACTATCCACTCCAGTCTGGAACAACTGACAGTGTGATGAACTATCCACTCCAGTCTGGTACAACTGACAGCGTGATGAACTATCCACTCCAGTCTGGAACAACTGACAGTGTAGTGAATGATGAGGGCTGATGAACTATCCACTCCACTCTGGAACAACTGACAGTGTAGTGACTATCCACTCCAGTCTGGAACAACTGACAGTGTGATGAACTATCCACTCCAGTCTGGAACAACTGACAGTGTAGTGAACTATCCACTCCAGTCTGGAACAACTGACAGTGTATTGAACTATCCACTCCAGTCTGGAACAACTGACAGTGTGATGAACTATCCACTCCAGTCTGGAACAACTGACAGTGTGATGAACTGTCCACTCCAGTCTGGAACAACTGACAGTGTGATGAACTATCCACTTCAGTCTGAAACAACTGACAGTGTAGTGAATGATGAGGGCTGATGAACTATCCACTCCAGTCTGGAACAATTGACAGTGTAGTGAATGCATTGCGCCATCATTTTCTGGTCCTCACCTCATGACCTATTTCTAAGAATAGATCACTGGGGGATACATAGGTTTGATTATTTAGTTTGTTCGATTATTCAAGGTACGGCGTTCTTCATCTTTCCCGTCTTTTTTTTTGCTGGCACGTACCTGAACTTTGTGCTTTATTTACGTCATGAAGCTTGGCGAATTATGCCAGATTTGCATACTTTGGGTCAATGAGTGACCTCCCAGATCACATTTAGCTCTTCTTTTTTGTCTTGCAAACCCGATAAGTTTTAGTTTCAACCGTTGTCTGGGTGAAAATAGTAGTAAACATGGACTTCAGATATTCAGCATGGTGTGTCCCAGTATCATGGAATTTCAACCATATCCAATGTATTACCTTCAGACATATGGGTAAGGGCCCGGGTGGGGTCAAATTGTTCACCTCATTTTAGGGGTTTCCGAAATACTGCCAGAAAACACTGTTTCTGGTGTCTAGGAACACTGAACACCAGATTCAGCAGTGGAATCCATATTACATCCACAGGGACTTCTAATCCCAAAAAAGCCATCTCAGGTGGTCAAGTTAGGTCACCGACCTAGGATGAACTTCGAAAAGTAAACGACCCATGTGGACATGTTTACTGGGTTGTCCATCACCCTACCACACCCATCATTGGCGATTTGGAGACATTACGCGGGATTAATTGCCGATAATTCACGATGTAGGAGAAAAAAAACTGTCTGACATGTTCCCACTTATTATGTCATACATAAGTGGCCTTGGACGGCATCTTCAAATGTTCAAAAGGGGCGGAGAGAGGGAGAGAGTGAGATGAGAGGGAGGAGAGAGAGGAGCGGGAGGAAAGAGAGAGAGAGAGAGGGGGAGATAATGATAGAGGTCGTAGGACAGAGACAGACAGAGCGAGAAAGTAAGACTTGCTACACAATTAACAGTGCAATGCAAGTTATGTCTACAGTACAGGAATGGTTAGCAAAAACGTCCGATGGCGCACCAATGAGAATTAACATCAATCCATGCAATGCAAATGTAGTGTGATTCACGTGCTTCATCAATGACAACAAGATTGCTTTCATGGGATGCTTGCTTCACCATAACACTTCGTGGGCATGTGCAATGCCTCTGCAATGACATTCGCTGACTGGAGTGCCCTGAACAAGGGGCCTAATGCCCGGCTGCCCCTCGATGCTGTCCTCTGAATGGGCTCTGAGTCAGCTTTGTATCCAAAATTACTCCAAGATCCCTGATTGTTGACACGCTATATTAAAGTGCTGTCGCACGGTAGCTCAGCTGATCAGAGCGCTGGCCTGCACTGGTCTCCCCTGTCCTGGCAACACAGGGTTCGGGTCGGTTCACGCGCTCGCATTCAGCCCCCGGCTGGGAGGGTCAGTTGGCAGCTGGCCGGATAAGGCCGGGGACGAGCTACCGCGGCCGCCGTGGTGGTGCATTGACTGCACGTTAAACTCTCGGTCAAAATTCTGCAGTTCATCTGACATTCAGGGATCGTGTAGTTGGGCCAGGGTTCACGCAATAATTTCTGCTTTGTAATAGGACCTTAATCTAGGCCACTAAAGCAAGGATACGGGATACTTTTTTTAAAGTGACGCCGTCATTTGTGTAGGCATGATATATTTGGTTAACAGCTTTCAATGATTTACATTTGTTGTCATTCAGCTTCAGCCTGCCGTCGGCTGCCCAGCACACGACGTTATCCATGTCGTCCTGCAGAAGCAGTGAGTCTATTGGACTCCTCACTGTACCGAACACTCTTAGCTGCCCAGTTGCCCAGCACACAACGTTATCCATGTCGTCCTGCAGAAGCAGTGAGTCTATTGGACTCCTCACTGTACGGAACACTCTAAGCTGCCTAGTTGGCCAGCACACAACTTTGTCCATGTCGTTCTGCAACAGCACGGCACGACATGGATACCGGCCCCCTTGGCTGCGACTCTGCCATGCAGACTCAATCGTGTGAAGCCATACACGTGCTGAAGTGTATGCACCAGTGGGTCATGGTTCACACCTCGGAAGGCGTGAGATTAATCTGCATAGACGGCGCCCGTCCGAGGGCCGTCGGTAGTGGCTGTCCAAGCATGGAGAGCAAACTAACCGGATTTGTCAGGCATGAGCGGTGGCCCCATGGTGACAATGGGACGGGTGGTACCGGACGTGCACTGGGAGGCGACAAATGTTGCAAAGAGTTTTGCACGCATAGAAAGTAGATATTTGAATCGATATTCGTCCCGGGTTTTCTTAGATCCATTATCTGTGCATTGGTATAATATTGCCCTCCACACACAGATCAGGAAAGATACCGCTAGCAAGGGAAAGTGAGAAGAGTTTGTAGAGTGGGATCGTCAGCACGTCTGCACACCGGAGCGGCAACCGAGCACTGAGGTCGTCCGGTCCGCAAGCATAGCCCACCTGGAGATTGCGGAGCAAGACCACACTCTCTGCACACTGTCAGCCGAAACGGAATATTTTCGCGAGATTCGCCGAAGTCCATGTTAATCTCTGGGCATGACTGAGCACAAGGGTCGGAGAATCCTGCCGAAAATGTCCGGTTCAATAGGGTGTACCTTTCGATATCATTAGCAACTAGTTAATCGTGATGTTCCAAAACCGTGACGATCGTGTTTGCCGAACACATTTTGCAAACGACCAGAAGCGTTTTGGATGCGAGGGGAGACCACCTATCAGCTGCGTCAGCAAATACATTTCCGACGCAAAAGCCTCGTGGATATCCAAGAGCGAAAATGAAAGCTGAATCTTCCGCTACGGCGCTGTGGATCTCCCTTCTGTGTTATTCACGCAGTTTATAGGCTATTCGAAAGGCCAATGAAATAAACCAGCAGTTTCCTTGTCCATATGGGAGGAAGATGTCACGCGTTTGATTAATTAGTTCGCCATTGCCGATCTCAGTGATGCACATCCGCACCCATTCTCCGAAGAACGCAGTGGAGGGGGAATATGCTCAGAGGCGCGTGTGCAAATGCCCAGACATGATTAGTGTAAAATAAACTTTTGTTGATTTGTAGCACACATGTGTAGCAACAGCATGGATGACCATACCGTAGCCAAATATATTGCAAGAGATTGTACCATCACCATACGCCGGGCACGTGATACAATGGATGTCAGATAAGGTACCCACCTGACACTCTTACCTGTCAGATAAGGTACTCACCTGCCCCTCTTACCTGTCAGATAAGGTACTCATATGACCCTCTTACCTGTCAGATAAGGTACTCATCTGACCCTCTTACCTGTCAGATAAGGTACTCACCTGACCCTCTTACCTGTCAGATAAGGTACTCATATGACCCTCTTCCCTATCAGATAAGGTACTCACCTGACGCTCTTTTGAAGTGTTGTTCCCCTTGAAGTCACGGAAGAACCAGCTTTAGCTGATTTTCCAGCCACCCAATCACCCTTCTGGTTCGCAGTGGCTTCTTTACCCGACCACCATTATTGTTCGTAATCACTAATGTCCTGTCTTCATCTTTTTAAGACCCCGTTTTCAGCTCCAGCTTCAAGTCACGAATGGCCTGACTGCACCGAAAACTTCCAGTGGTCGGCGGTAGCGGCGGGTTGGCTCGGAGTCAGGCCGGGTCGCTCTGTGGTCGGAGGCAGGTCGCCTGCCATCCAGCCCACGCGACCAGTCCGCCTGACAGCTGCCGACTGGCGACCGCGCGAGCTCCGTCGACACCGCCGGCGGCGCTGCTTCTGCGCCCCGACTCCACACGGACGGTGGACGACCACCGGCACCCTGCTCTCCACCGCTACCCGACACCTGACTACCGGCACCCTGCTCTCCACCGCTACCCGACACATGACCACCGGCGCCCTGCTCTCCACCGCTACCCAACACCTGACCACCGGCACCTTGCTCTCCATCGCTACCCGACACCTGACCTGACCGGCGCCCTGCTCTCCACCGCTACCCGACACCTGACCACCGGCGCTCTGCTCTCCACCGCTACCCGACACCTGACCTGACCGGCGCCCTGCTCTCCACCGCTACCCGACACCTGACCACCGGCGCTCTGCTCTCCACCGCTACCCAACACCTGTCCTGATCTGATCTGACCTGACCTGACCAGTACCCGGCTCATCGGCTATCGACAGCGGTAGGTGAATTATTTAGGTCAGTATGTCACTTAACCGACAGCCAACTGAGAACCTGCTGTGGCGCTCCTCACTAACCTTTCGTACCTTGGGAGAAACCTCAGGATACGGCCAAAACCGCTGCCTCAACAGGGCAGAAAATACCATTGCTTTTGCATGAGCACCAAAGGTAAACAGTGGACAAAATGCAGGTCATGGCTGGTCCATGGGTGTAACCATGCTTTTGAAATTGGGGAGGGAACCAGGATCGCGGGAAATTTGGGCACGATGGAGAGGTAAGCCCACCCCTCCCCGCCACACACAGACAAAAAAAATCCACGGATTTCAGCCCTTCCATTTTCTAGGTCTGGTTTTCAGATTTACGTTTGTTAAACCTGATGTATTGGGGACAAAAAGTTCCGCCAAAGTTAGCAAGCTTCACTGCTTATCACTGCCTATGAACATCTAGCTTTATGTCGTATGTACAGGGCCCGATTTCACAATCACCATAGAGCAATGCTACAATTACGTTAAACATTTCAGTCTTATAACAGGAAAACGGAAAATGTTGACGATTGCTTTGTTGTAGTGAATATGGACTTATAATAACCTTTCAATGCTTTCCTGCTTTACGGGGTCACATTTCGATGCCATAACAACTAGATGCACATCAACCCCACTACCATGTTGGTGTGTTCAAAATCGATTCAAGCCATTACGCTCTCCATCGGTTTTAAACTGAGTTCACCCAAACTTGGAAAATCTACACTAACCTAACCTAACCTAGCCTAGCCTAGCCTAGCCTAGCCTAGCTTAGCCTAACCTAGCCTAACCTAAACTAACCTAACTAAACCTAATCAAACCTAAGCCGATTCGGTGCAACCCGTTCTCCCATCACATCGGTGTCGCTCACGTGCAGCACATTGACTCGATCGCACCGAAATTGTGCCCAATGGGTAGCCAACACTGTGGGCTTTCACGTAGTGTGAAACATCCCTCATTCCCTGCGAGGTGAGCCGAGCCGGGCGCCAATATGAAGGCGGTCGCGTTTTTCGTCGGGATAAGTCGCAGCCGCATGTTAAGCAGGAGTGGAGGTGTTGCTCGAATATGGTCGCATGGCAGGCGCTACGCTTCGCCCACCCCTACAAATTGTACATTGCCGGATAGCCCATGTGACGGGCTATCAGTCCACCAAATTTGATAGCTCTATTGTGCGGCGCAGTCGGCTTGGAGGTGCCCAACTCAAAACAGATGCACGTGCCTGGCGGTCGCACGGTACAGCGCACGCGACTGCCGACCACAAACGCATGCAGTTATCTATGGGGCGCGTGTTTCCACAAAGTTTCCCATTCGTGCGACCTGTGGTATATGCTGTGGCCCTGGCTAACTGATCTCGACATGACCCCAGTTTACGGCACGTGCACGTACCCACGTGAAACGCGCAACCCGAAACCACCGCCGTAGTCTGTCCCCTGTACCAGCGCATCACGTGTGAAAATTTGAGCGAAACCCGCCTGACCGTTTTGGCACAGCATGCGTCGAAGCGGCACATACACACACACACATAGACAAACATTTATGGCCAACTTTAGAAAACCGACCGCCATGTATTAAATCTCCGATAGAGATCTCTCGTGACATGGTCACTCGAAATCCCATCTATGGTTTTGAATCAGGGGCGGATACACGGGATGACACTGGGGGCATGTGCCCCTCACATGGAAGGTGGCGTCCCTCTGTGGAAAAGGCGCCCCTCCGAGAAGGTTCGAGTGTGCCCCTCGAATTATTTAAACCAGAGGCGACCCTCTGAGATAAAAGGGCCCCTCCTTGGCAGGAAAGGCGCCGCTCCAGGACAGCCGGAGTGCACCCCCGATTTTTTTCAGCCAGAGGTGTCCCCCCCTCCAGGTACTTTCGCATTGGTACTAATCCAAATAAATGGTGTCCCTCCACACAAGTACCCCTCCCCCATGACAATTCCTGGATCCACCCCTGATTATAACATTTCTATCTCGGTTCTGAACTCCAGCTGGTAATACAATCGTGCTCCTTTACCTGTGGTTTCTCTTGAAGGTTTGACAAATTCGTTGAACCACTCCGAAGAAAGCGGACGACCGGAAAAAATCGGTCTGATATTTTATATTCTGGAATAGCAATGTGGCAGTGTGAATTAAAAGCCAGCAATGATAGTGCTGCCCAAGCAAGATATAACGGATTTCTTGGATTTGAAGTACGAGGCTCTGAGGTTTGACATTGACATGCTCCAGTTTAAAAGGTTACTCGATGTTCACCACGGGCTATTGCTTGATGCCAGATGTGGGTAGGATTGTGCGATAAAAATGCGAGGCTACCGAGGAAATCGGCTTGACTTTTGGCATTTCAAATTCGTTTGAATTTTTAGCTTTCGAATACAGCACAATAAGCCAGGCCGAAAGACACCCACTTGGCGCAAAGTAAGGCCATAGTGACGAATCGCGAGGACTTCGAAAAAATCAAACTAACCTTTGACTTTGACATTTAATATGTCCCGGTTTCAAAATGTTATTTCAGAATTCACCACGGGCTATCACGTGATAGTGGATCTGGGTAGGCTGGGGCCGAAGCGAAAAAGGATAGGCGAACGAAGAAACCAGCTTGACCTTTGACCGTCGAAATGATTTCGAATGTTCAATACCGCACAATAAACACGCCCAATCACACCCGTTTTCTGCAAATTGAAGGCATAGCGACGTAACGCGAAGCCATCGAACAACTCAATGTATCCTTTGACTTTGAAGTTTGACCTTGACGTGTCCCGGTTTGAAATATTGCTCGAGTGTTCACCACGGGCTTTCGCTTGACACCAGATTTGGGTAGGTTTTAGGCGAAAAAGAAAAATGCGAGGCGATCGAAGAATCAGCTTAACCTTTGACCTATGAAATGATTTAGCTTGATCAACTTTCTGATATCGTACGGCAAACCACGTCGAATGGCACCCACTTGGTGGAAATAGAAGCCAAAGCGACGAAACGCGAGGACTTCGAAACATTTAACATTGTTTTTGACTTTGAGGTTTGACCTTGGCATGTCCCGATTTGAGATGATAGTCGACGGTTCGCCACGGGCTATCGCTTGATACCATTTATGGGTAGGTTTGGGCGAAAACGGGAACAAAATGCAAGGCGACCGGGGAAATCAGCTTCACCTTTGAACTTTGAAATTATTTCGATTTATACATTGTCTGCTACAGCGCACAAGCCACGTTGAATGACATCATTTCATGCAACTTGAAGGCATAGTGACTAAACACGAGGCCATCGAAGAAATGAAACGAGCCTTTGGCCTTGAAGTTTTACCTTGCTATGCCCCGGTTTGAAATGTTACCTGAGGGTTGTCTACGGGCTATCCCTTGATACGAGATTTGGGTACGTTTGGGCGAAAACGAAAAAAAAAACGAGACGAACGAAGAAGACAGCTTGACCTTTGACCTTGAAAAATAATTATATTGGTCAATTTTCGGATACTGCACAATAAGCCACGTCGAATGAGGCCTTATAAAGAACATTGGAGCCATGGCAACCGATCCTCGTGTTTGGTCGCTCTCGCTTTAATGTCGCCGTCCAAAAACGCAAGCTAACGTTTGACCTTAAGGTTTAACCTTGATATGTCACGAATTAAAGTGTTGTAGGAGGGTTCACCACGGGAAGTCGCTTGGTACGAGATGTGGGTAGATTTGGGTGAAAACGAGAAAAAAATGCGACGCGACCGAAAAGCCGGCTTGCCTCCACCCCTCACCGTTAAGCCTGTTATGTGAGACCTATGTAGTTGCTTCCAGCATTTTCAGTACAGGCAGAAGTATTTGTGGTAATTGATTCGAACGACAATAAATCCGTCGCTGAATGCGAAAACGAATACGAATACGGCTCTGGTGAACTCGTCGCTTAATACGAATATGAATACGTCAACTTGACCCATGGCATTCAAGGTACCCAATGACACCCAGAGTCAGTTTGTTAAGATATATCGATATATGCCCAGGGGAAGGGAACCTAAGACGCATAAGGCCTTGCTATAATGCAACTTTGGTGCCTCGCAAAGCACATCCTTCCATCCAAGCGAAAACGCAACATGGTCAAGGTTCATGTTATTCAAGAATGATCTAGGAGGAGAATATTCTAACGCTTGCTGATTTAATACTCGGAGATTGTATGACAACGGAGAGCATGTGAAGCCCGTCGATTGGCAAGATAGGCTTCGAGTATTTTGGTGTCATTCTCTTGTATCAATAGTTATCAAATGATTAAGTATATTTTTGCGGTGTTAATACAGGGATATTTTAATAGCTAATCCTTGGTGGGACAAAAAGGAAATTGAGGGGAACAAATCGCCACTTTTAAAAAATTATGGGGACATGTCTCTCAAGCCCCCATCCCCCCCAGAGATTACACGCATGCTGTAATCAATGAACTTGTGGATACCAATAATCATATTCAGCAACTCACCCAACCCACATTTCGCTTCAGTCTTAACAATAGGTAGGTAGAGACCTATACATGTCCATTATGTATATATTGCCCATCCTATTCTCACCCCATTATGTATATATGGCCCCCCCTAATCTCACCCCATTATGTATATATGGCCCACACTATTATCATCCCATTATATATATATATATATATATATATATATATATATATATATATATATATATATATATATATATATATATATATGGCCCACCCTATTCTCACCATGAATATGATACCAATAATCATATTCAGCAACTCATCTAACCCACATTTCGCTTCAGTCTTAACAATAGGTAGGTAGAGACCTATACATGTCCATTATGTATATATTGCCCATCCTATTCTCACCACATTATGTATATATGGCCCACCCTATTCTCACCACATTATGTATATATGGCCCACCCTATTCCCACCACATTATGTATATATGGCCCACCCTATTCTCACCACATTATGTATATATGGCCCATCCTATTCTCACCACATTATGTATATATGGCCCACCCTATTCTCACCACATTATGTATATATGGCCCACCCTATTCTCACCACATTATGTATATATGGCCCACCCTATTCTCACCACATTATGTATATATGGCCCACCCTATTCTCACCACATTATGTATATATGGCCCACCCTATTCTCACCACATTATGTATATATGGCCCACCCTATTCTCACCACATTATGTATATATGGCCCACCCTATTCTCACCACATTATGTATATATGGCCCACCCTATTCTCACCACATTATGTATATATGGCCCACCCTATTCTCACCACATTATGTATATATGGCCCATCCTATTCTCACCCGACAGGTGGCTCAGATGGACGAGAGAATAGAGTCGCTCAGATGACGTGTCGCACAAACACTGGAGTACAGTCGCTCAGATTACGTGTCGCACAAACACTGGAGTACAGTCGCTCAGATGACGTGTCGCACAAACACTGGAGTACAGTCGCTCAGATGACGTGTCGCACATACACTGGAGGACAGTCTCCCTGGCTTCGTCCTAGCTCGCAATAGGCGATCTAAAACTTGTCAGTTCACCAACTGTCATGGATCCGCTGAAAGTGACTGACATTTCAGGTTGGGTTGGTGTTGAGAACTGAGAACTCACTCATATTCTTTTGACCTTGACCCAGATACGCCTTGGCACGGATAAGTCGCTGGGTCGAGCTAAATGGAAAAAGTTGTGGAAAAGTAGCGTGGCCAGACACACGCGTTCCACGTTCTGACAATCAAGTGGTGCTGTGACGATCTCGTACGATAATTTGTGACTGTCCATTTTACCAATGCTTCTTAGACCCTGGGTGCGCAGATATAGATATCAAATCTATTCAAAATAAAGGATCCCAGTCATGCAATACGATGAGTATTGTAACATCTTAATAAGTTTGAAAGATTTTAACTGGGAAGATTCTGACATGCCAATCCCATTCACATTCCTTCAGGGAGCGTGCAAAAATATTCTTAATGCGACCTTCAACGTATCCGATGCATTCAATTCGATTTAGATCGATCCGTATTCGACGTCTAGCAGATTATTGACATTAAATGTCGTAAGAAGCTTTAGTATCATCGGCGCAGGTTCTGCCTTAATTGCGCAAGGAGTCTACTTCTAACTAACTTCCTTTGTGATATTGCTTCTCCCGGCCCGCAACCGCTTTATTAATGTCATTGAACTATCGGAATAGGTGCTCTTGTCTGTTCATGATACATAATTTCGGGCGCGAATTACTGCTATGGATAACTTGTATTTTTCTACGCTGTCTTTTTCATGGAAACGAAAACATACGCCGGTGTACTCCGTGACAAATAGGAACACCTAGCATTCCGCACGACAAAAACTCGATGGGAGTATTTTTAGGTGTATTGGTTGTGTATTATTTTACCATTATTATGCACAACAATATACTAAATGTTAAGTACTATGTATATATATATATATGTACATATATATATATATATATATATATATATATATATATATATATATATATATATATATATATATATATATATATATATATATATATATATATATATATATATATATATATATATATATATATATATATATATATATATATATATATATATATATATATATATATATATATATATATATATATATATATATATATATATATATACATATATATATAAATATATATATACTTGATGCAACGTCACCGCTCGTCGGTTTGCGGTACGCTTTGGCTATCACCAGTGTTGCTCTGGCAATAAATTATGAACCTTCGGTGACGTGAAAACATCCAAAGAAAGTAAATCAATCCAGAACGTTCCCGAATAAAGCCAAGGCATACAAATTTAAATATAGCATAATGCACCGTAAATCCAGAGACGACCGAAAAATACAAACCATCAAGGCTACCTGCTGACCAACCGTTCCTCGGTCACTCATATCGCCTTGGCTATCCCAGAAACTGAGAAAATCGATGCCTCACTCTTTGGGACAGGAACATGGGGGGGGGGGGAGAGGTGGCCAGGCCTCGTCAATATTCTCCGACCTCAGCCACTAACCCTATGACGTCGACTGGAAATAATTTTCCAACAAATCAGCTTGACACTCGAATTGTTGGGCCGCTCTTGCGGCCAGGCTTCGACACCTATGTCATCTTTTGGGCGCCCATGCTTCAGCATTCTGCGTGTACTGGGCTCTCTAGGTACCCACCACGCCCTTGGTTACGCAGGACACCGGGAGATAAACTGAACATTCTGAGCGTATTCGGTATCCTGCACGTCCTTGGGCACGCCGTTTGTCAATCAGTTATCACCAAAAGAACAACTGGAACAAATTACACCCTAGAAACCATGAGCTGTCCGTTATATTTAACATGCATTATTCGCCAACAATGCTATTTTCTGACCGCAAGTGCTGAGTTCATAGTCCATTTTTGACGCATCATATTACAGGGGTGGATCGAGGAATTGTAATGAGGAAGGGCACACTTCCTCAGAGGGGCGCCTTCGCCGAAAACATTCGGTGAACGGGGGGGATGGGTGCACTGACTGACGGATCTAGGAAAGGACCCCCGGAAAGGCCGATTTTCCCCGAAATTGTGTACTCCCATGTCATTGTCTCGAAATCTAAAAGATTGTACTGGAAAAGCAAACCATTCATGATATCCATGGATTCCATGGAACCTATCCATGGAAGAAGGCACATGCCCCGTGCTCTTCTGCATCCGCCCCTGTTACCATGGCTGTTTGGGTTGAGGTCGCGACAACTTGGCTCGGATCTGTGAAGAATCGACTGAATGTGTTGACTTCCGATCAGCTGTCAAATTTCGCTCAAGAAGTTTTAAACTGGGATGCACAGGCTGCTGAAAATAAATCTGCAATGTTCAGGTCGGAAGTCTGAACATTTCGGTTCATTGAGGTGAGTATCTAGTCAGGTGAGTATCTAGTCAGGTGAGTATCTAGTCAGATTGCTGTTCACGTCGGAAGCATTCTGTTGCAGTTTACAGTTGCGCCGGATTGACAGGGACACAAATGTTTGCATAGCAACTCTTCTAATGAGGCTTATAGATTACAGTACATCAAGTATTCAATATTGGGTGCATACAAGCGAATCACTACCATTACCGCACGTGAGACAATCAAGATTTGGGACCAGACTACATGAATATATTTGAATTTCGCATACTGCGGCACCAAAGAAAAATACACGGAATTGACTAACCCATTGAAAAACCCGTGTCGGACACAGCGGGACTGGCGGCATAGCCCCCTCCCCCACCCGTCATGGAAAAGTGACACCCTCCACAGGCAAGGACATTAAACAGACTCGAGTGTACCCTCACCCCGCCCCCCACGCTGAACCGATTGTTCATCACACATAGCCATGCTTAGAGGAAAATGTTCCCGCCCGCCCCTCCCCGTTAGTATGATTGAGTGCATCTCCACCGCTCAACGAATTTCTGTTCACCGAAGGGACCCCTCCCAGGAAATGCACCTCTGGATGAAAATTCCCTGGATCCGCGCCTGTTACATACACAGCACAGTTATGATGTCATGTGACGTCAATGACGAGTTAATATCCAGTTTTCATGCTACATTCCGGTTCTTCCTTTCCAAGAGGACTTTGACAGGCAGCACCGCGCAAATTACTCCCCATGTACGTCAAATTCATGAACAAGTGTGCCTTTTGTGAAGGGAGGTCCGTATATTTATTTTGGGCCCCACCAGGTTTTTTTTGTGTGTACACCTACACACACACACACACACACACACACACACACACACACACATATATATATATGTGTGTGTCATGCCTATGTGGCTTTTGTGCTTGAGCACTTTCATAGCCAAGAGGCTACTCCGAGCATCAGTGAGCATCAGGTGTTTTTAGCGCGGATTCTATCGCCATTCTTATCGAAAAGATTGCAGAATGGCATACGGTCCTGCCCTATAATTTAATGAATGTCTAGCGAGTCCAAAAGATACGATTCGCCACCGACATACGAAAGCACATCCTATCTCGCTGCTCAGCTTTGATCCGTTGGAGGAGATCCTCAAAGTGTCAGTACAGGGGCGTCGATTTGTATCCTTTTGTGGGAGCCATGGCCCCACCAATGTTGATCTTGGCCCCCCCAATGTTGATTTGCCCCCCAATAACCTATGTTATTTTATGCTGATAAGAAAGCTAAAGGAAAAAATGAAAAAAATATAATGCTCAGTAGAAACATTGATGTTAACCAGCACATTTTGTACTGAAAAGAAACAGATTTGGATTAGATAGTGGACTGACTCAAGGCAGTAGCGCAACCAGGGGGGGCAAGGGGCCATGGCCCCCCGAAATTTTTTGGGGCCCGCTCCGAGCCAGGGGCCCGCTTCGCGGGCCCCTGGCTCGGAGTGGGCCACCCTACTCAGAGCCCTGGCTAGGGGCCCGCGAAGCGGATCTGTGGCTCGAATCAGGGGCCCTTTGAACCAACTGAAAATCTGGGGGCCCGTTTTAACCAGGGCCCGCCTCGAACCGGGTCCCCTGATAAAGGAAAAGTGCTTTTATTTCTGCGAAGTTTTACAAACATAGGGGCCCGCTCAAAAGTAAGTGCATGTTTTCCGCAGACTTTTTAAAAACATGAGGGGGGGGCCCGCTTGCGATGGGGCCCGCTCTCCAACCCTGGCCCCCCCCGAACTGAAATCCTGGTTGCGCCACTGACTCAAGGCCTATCGAGTCAGGTTGGACAATAACGTCAGCTGCTGGGGTGTCGTTTAGCTACATATATGACGCGTGTGACGATTGTGATCGATATCAGTTTTTTATCCGTGCGCGCACCAATTGAACCAATTACAGTGCAGCATTTTTGTGATAAGAGCCAAATAGTTCGTGCCAAAGCGCCTTCGAAATCCATCGATCAATCGGCGAGTTTGCTTCAGACACATTCACCGGTTGAAAATGATATAGGGCCAGGGGTGTCGATTTTTGAAAAACATTGGGGGGCCGAAGTGCCAAAACACTAGACACCACCCCCCCCCCCACAAAAAAAACTCATCGGATTTAGCCCACTATATTTTCAGATCTCAGAAATTCTGATTTCTTATTCGACGATGTGTATGTTTATGTTTATTTAGCATCCTCACCGACGGGGAAAATCGCCCAATAACTGGTTAAGTCACATAATTAAAAGAGCAGTGCTCAGTACATTTCAACATAACAACTCTTGGTTGGTCATTGGTTCTACGACACGTCGACCGTTGTCATATAGCGTTGCCAATCTCTCACGCCGATTGGTCGCGGGCGAAGAGTAGCGACAGGTGAGACTCGAACTCACCAACATAACAACTCTGAGTAATAGCATGCGACTGCAGTGCCATATAGTAGGCTCGGATCTATCGTCACCGTCACCGTCACTGTTACCCTCCTCCTCACTCCACACACCAACAAACACACACCGGCTTAAATAAAAATACTTCAGCGATCAGATGCAGGCTAAAACACACCGGCATTGATGAAGCATCAGAGCACAGCAGACCTGAACGGTAATGACGATGGGTGAAAGTATTTCCTTGGTGCCTAACGTTAGGGAGGGAATTTTTCAATTTAGTACGCCACTGCGGCTGCTCAAGGTGTTTTTTCCGCAGATTGCACGATCGAGAGTAGAAAGGCCCTTCGGATAATTTTCTTTCGGGACCCATTCTTAATTTTCCGGTGCTCTGGTCGATTCGATGGAGTCTCCTTGTGGTTTTTGTGGTGAAGTCTATTTTTATAAGCCCCCTGCAGGCTATTTTTGGAACCCGGTACGATTTTTCTGGCTCTCGGTGCGTTTTTTTCCGGTGCCCAAACAGGTTTCTTTTCCGGCGTCCGACGACTTCTTATTTTGTGGATCCTTGACGCAATTTTTCCGTCCGCAAGGTGACATTCCGGGTATATATTGGTACTTGGGAAGCCAGCTGCAACTTGTGGGGCTCCGGCACGACGTTTTGGCCCCAGTGAGATTTTCAAGAGAAGCGGCGTGAATTTGTTTTTTGTCTAAGTGCGATTTTTGGGGCCCCGTCGTCACTTGTTGGGATCCCTTGCGGTGGCTACGACACGTTTGTGGGGGCCCAACAAGTTGTGTGGGCTTTGGAGCTATTGTTGAGATCCCAGATTGATTTTCCGTGTCCGGACTGTTTTTCATTCACCCGGCTTCATTTGTTGGGTGATCTCAACGAGACTTTTAGAGCCCCGGTGGGACCTATCAGGTCTCTGGCGTGATTTTCAGGGGCCCGGGTGATAATTCTTAATACCCCAGTCTCGGCGTGATTTTCAGGAGGCCCCGGCCCGACCGTTTGTGGCCCCCGCCGTGATTTTCTTGAATCCCGGCACGACTTGTTTGCGGCCCCAACGTGATTTTCAGGGGCCCAGGTGCAAACTTTTGAGGCCCCAGCGTCATTATCGGGGCCCCTGCGCTACGTTTGGGGGCCCCGAATGTGATTTTTCTGAGCCCCGGTGCGATTTTTGGTCGACCGAGTGAAATTCTTAGGGAGCATACCGCATTTTTTTCCTAAGCTCGGCGGACTCTTGGGGGCTCCACAACCTATCAGGACGGGGGGGGTGAGGGAACTTCCCACAATTCCCCCTCCCCATTCGGTATGTCACTGTGCCATGCAATGATGCAACATAAGAATCCAGGAATAGTTCATCTGTTTCATCACACATGTGATTTCAACTCCCCAGTTATCCAGACAGTTTGAGGAAAGTCAAACATCTGCTACATGGATCAGCAAGGATGGATTGTAAGGCAACATGGATACCATGGAATTCCGGTCAGAGTAGTTATGCTACAATACATACCTTCTTCAACGCACTGCTTTGGAGAAGGATGAGCTCCTGAAGTTTGGTCAGGGTTGGAGTTGGAGGTGGATGGAGCAACACTGTGAAGGACATAACATATGGTTCAAGAGACTTGTTTCCATTAACAATACAGGGGATGAAGTAACATTTTCATTGACTTCTATGGTTTTCATTGGCTTCATTAACTTCTATGGTGTCCTGAGTAAGCAGGACAATCGAGATGGGTTTCTGTTATATGCATTTTTTTTTTTAAAATTAGTTTCATCCGAGTTCTTGTTGGGCTGGCTTTATGAACCAGGGTCGGATTGCTAAGCAGAGCTTGTTGCGTGAACCCTGGCCCCACCACCCGATCCATTAATTCAAGTTAAACGGCAGAATTTTGACCGAAAGTTTAACGTGCCGTCAATGCACCGACACAGCCGCCCGGTATAAACAATGTTATAATGTAGCTTTTATACCCCAGTGAGAATGGTATGGATTCACTCATCAGTGAATTTGCAAACATACTGATGTATCAGTTAACACCAATGCAGGGAGCTATGTGATCAACATGGTCTGTGCCCTAAAGCCCAAATAACTAAATAACAATACAGGGAATCTGCTGCATAACAGTTTGACCATAAATTAGCCATGATATATGGCATCATACTTCCCATGCTATTTACAATAGTGAGCTATATTTTGTGTACAAACATCAGGACATAAGAAGTGTTAATTAACGTTACACACATCAGTTCCTAACAAGTGTCAGCAATACATTTCCTTCATGTGCTTTAAACATGATTCAAGAAAGCACTATCATCGATTTTAAACTTGCAAAAAGAGTGGGCCACCTGGCATTTTGAGTGCTATTTGAGTGAATTTGCTGTCTTGTTAGTGAACTGACCACTTATTGAGATATATGTACTTTAACTTTGCCTGCTTCCAT
Organism: Ashinkailepas kermadecensis; assembly: GCA_034440615.1. Taxonomy (NCBI): domain Eukaryota; kingdom Metazoa; phylum Arthropoda; class Thecostraca; family Neolepadidae; genus Ashinkailepas; species Ashinkailepas kermadecensis. Next base: position 77,014 of record JAOTOM010002500.1, read on the forward strand.
CATGAAAATTTGTCATTTTCCAATACATCAGAAATCATCAGAATAACTTCTTGTTTACAAACCGGTGTATGCATTTCTATGAATTTCTCATATTTATTAACACAAATGATGTAGATCTGATCTGCAAATTTATAACTCAGAGAATGTTATCAGCACAGGATTCCATTCCTGAAAATATTGTACTTTCAAAATGTTATTGTTCTTTGTGAACCAATAAGTGCAATGCTCTCATGCAGCATGCAGATGGAGGTTCATCACGTACACCAGGTAGCACAAAAGAGATATTATTGCAGTCTAAGGTAACCACAAGACATGTTTTACACCCATTTTTACCTCCACGAATCATTCAAAGGAGCTAGGTTTTGTCTAATTGCGTTAGGCTAGGCTTTTGTTGTAAGTTAGTAAATGAAAAAAAATATTCAAAAACGGTTCAAGCTAGATTAGGTTACGTTAGACTTTTTAAGTTCAAAATGTTCGAGAAAAAGAAATTGGGGGGGAATTTGGCATAAAAATAATCATTTCTTGCATGGAAGTCTAGGCTAGGTTAGGTTAGGTTATGTTACATTTTTGTTATCTGAACATTATTTTTCATCCTATATTACTCAAATCCAAGCCCCCTTTTCCACGTTATTTTTCCTCACAAATGAAAAGTGTGCATCTGCAGAGGAAATGAGCGGTTACATCATGTTCAGCACATTAACAAACACTGCATTAAAAAATAAATTAGAAGAAGTTAGAGAGTACCATGAGCTGAAATATTACCCAAAAAGCCAGGTATTATCACAGTTTAAGGTAACCACAAGACAAGTTTTACACACATTTTACCTCCATGAAGCATACAAAGGGGTGAGGTTTGTCAGGTTAGGTTAGGCTTTTGTTGTAAGTTATAAAAAAAATCATTTGTTGGTAAATAATTTTTGTTAATGATTTTTCTACAAAAAAATAATAAACGGTTCAGGCTAGCTTAGGTTAGGTTTTTTAAGTTGAAAATATTTGAGAAAATGCCTCGAAAATTTAAATTAAAAACAATTAATTTCTTGTATGGGAAGTTGAACTATGTTAGGTAAGGTTATCATACATCTTGAACATTATTTGTATGCTATATTTCCTTACTCCACACCCTTTTTTGGTGTTATTTTTTACTCCCAATTGAAAGGCATGCATTTGCAGAGGAAAGGACATTAAATGTGTGCTTTTATGTATTTTATTAATATTTTTCTATTTAAATTTCCAATGCAATGTTTATGAATGTCACTAAGCTGATGGCACTACTCAGTTTCTGTGCAAATGCTTACTTTCCAGGTTGTGAGCAAAATAACATTAAAAATGGGCTTTGAGTTAGGTAACATAGCAATTAAAAGAAATACATTAAAAATTCAACATAACCTAATGTAACCTGAGCTGACCTTGGAGAAAACAACTATAAAAACAAGATTGGAAAAATATCTCGCAATTTATTTTATTGAAATTTTACAAATGAAAAAACCTAACCCAACCTAATCTAACCAGAATTATTGTGCTTTAAGGTGGTAACAAGGCAAGTTATTACACATTTGCCTCCATAAAGCAAACAAATGGGCTATGTTTGGTGATGTTAAATTAGTTTAAGTGTTTTAAGGTCGACATTTTTTGCAAAAATTGTTCCAAAATTTGAAAGAAATAGATCTTTTTTCTTTAAAAGCAGCTTATGTTAGGTTAGGTTAAATTGGGTTACATTTTTTTATTGTAAAAAAAATACATTGCTTGAAATTTTTACAACTTGATGTTTTGGTTTTGTTTTTCTCCAAGGGGAGGTTAAGCTAGGTTAGGTTAGGTTATGTTGCATTTATTTTATTTAAAAAAAAATACTTTACCCGATGTCACCTAATTCAAAGCTTTTTGTTGATGTTATTTTGCTTACAACCTGAAATGTAGGCATTTGTATAGAAAATGAGTGGTCCCATCATCTGAGTCACATTCATAAACATTGCATTGAAATGATACATTCCACGAATTCATAAAACACCTTAAAACACAAATTTACCAAAATCGTGTTTATCACATTCCTAAACATTCCATGGGAAAAAATTAATCAGAAATTACCTTAAGCTGTAAATTTACCAAAAGGTGTGCCAACCCCTGGACGGAAATGCAACACTAGGTGCCCCAATCCTGGGCAGAAAGGGCACTAAGAGCAGTGGAATGAAAATATTAATAAAAGTAAACTAAAAACAGCTCTTCTTGAAGACAAACGTGGTAGTTATGTGATATTAACATGGAAACCCTGAGCACAAATCAGAAAAAAGCATGGACTGGACTTTTTCAAGCTTACCTGCCAACTTCTTCAACTACTGTTCCTTTGGGAATTAAATATCAGCAAGATATTTATTCACTATCTAAAATCACACCAATCAGCAGATACATCAGAAGGTGCGATACATCAGAGTGTGCGAAGTACAAAAAACGAATCAGTACGACGTCACATGAGATTGGCCTCCGGATTAAACACTTTGCGCAATTGCACCACGGATGTCTTACCTCCGTCACATTTGTCACTGTAACCTCAAATTTAGACTTCAGGCGCTGGAATTTCTGTAACTGGAATTTTTTATTTGCATGTTACGATTTTGGATGTTCTGAGGAACGCCCATCACGATGTGTGAAATTTAATGCGCGCTAGTGTCTATCGATACAAATCGACGCCCCTGCTTTGGAGAAAAAAATATAAACAAAAATTAAGCAATATATATTCTGAAAATTTTATAAATTGAACAACCGAACCCAACTTACCCGAACCTAATGTCAGCTGCTTTTGAAAGAAAACTTCCAATTTTATTTTATTTTTGAAAATGATTGAACAATTTTTCCAAGGTAAACAACTAAACTAGCCTAACCTAGCTAAATCGGTATTATTGTGCTTTAAGGTGGTAACAAGACAAGTTTTTACACACATTTGCCTCCATATAGCAAGCAAATGGGTTAGGTTCGGTTAAGTTAGGTTAGTTTAGGCTTTTCAAGTTGGAAAACTTTTGAAAAAAATTCCAAAAACGTTTCCCCCAAAAATTGCAAATTATTTGGTAACCTTGCAATCTAAGGTGTTCCTTTTTTCCTTTAACACGCGCACTGGAGGGAGGGGCGAAATCCGCCCACCCCTCCGGTTTTTCGCAAATAACTGCAGATTTTACCGGTCGATATACGCAATTTTCAGTGTACCTGCTTAGAAATGAACGGCGCGTCGTTTAAAGGAAGGAAAATTGAAATCGGCCGAAAATTTTTCAAGTTACGGGCCGCTAAAGTCAAAAAGATGTTATAGCGCCAGACCAAAAAAATCGGCGCTGATGCGCTTCCAGTATACTGACAAAAGGGAAGTGTTCTAGGCAACACTAGCGACTTGTTTGATGCATATTGATATGCTGTATAGTCTCAAGGTCATGTTAGGTCACCAAGGTCAAGTCAGGTGAAGTTCATGACAGGTTAATGGAACCAAACTTGAAAAACTGGAATGTTGCCATAAATGCAGTACTGGTTGTCATTTGTACTGTTTGTCATTGCGTTGACATACTTTATTCATGTACTTTACTCCCTTCTTCACGAAGCCGATTGCTCCGAGCTGCCCGACGGAGCAGTCGGGCGGGCGGCCGGTTCCGGTAACTGGAACAGGTAACTGACCTGATGCTATATAGGTGACCTGAGGTCAAATGTTGGGTCTAGCATCTGCATTGCATCATTAGTAATGTCCAAAACATCATTGATGCCCATTTTTGAGCATTTAAACACAATCACAGCGATCCATAACGATGACAAGCCCAGCCACGCAAAACCGGAAAATTTTGCAAATCTGACCTCATTTGACCTTGAAGATATTGACCTAAGGTCATGAAAATTGCACACAATAGAGTTCACTACCCTGCCCATCCACCCTGCGAATTTCGTTCCTCCAGCTTTACTAGGAGCCGAGATCTTAGGGGGGCGGAATCCGCCCCCCCCCCTCCAGTGCGCGTAATTCTCAGAGGCCCTCCAGGGCGCGTGTTAAAACAAAGAAAAATATGCAGAATACCATGTTTATGAAGGTGACTAAGATTATTGGACCCACTTATTTTTGTGCTTACTTTTCATGTTGTGAGCAAAATAATGCCAAAAAGGCTTTGAGTTCGGTAACATCGCATAAACATTTTTTTTTCATGCAACAAAACCTAACCTAGCCTATCCTAACCTATCTTTTGAGAACAAAAATTAAACTAAATTAAAATTTCACTTAATTTATTTTCTGAAAATTCTCAACCTTAAAAAAGAAACCTAACCGAGCCTAACCTAACCTAAGCTGATTTTGAATACAAAATTATATTTTTTGTGAACATGGTTGTAATTTTTTTTCTCGAAAGCTATTGGGTATTATTGTGCTTTAAGGTGGGAACAAGAAAAGTTGTATGGGCGCTGTATGACCAACGCAGTCAATGCGCCAGTAAACCCAAATAACCAACCAACCAACCCAGAAAGATGTAAGCTGTACTTCCACAGTGGAGGGAATTCCAGCTGTTTTGTTTGTTATTGCACACAATTTTAAATTTTTCAGCAAAAGGTGGAGAGGCAGTCCACTATCTAATCCAAATCTGTTTCTATTCAGTACTAAATGTGCTGGTTAACATCAATGTTTCTACTTAGCATGGTGTTTTTCATTTTTTCCCTTTAGCTTTCTTATCAGCATAAAATAGCATGGGTTATTGGGGGGCCCAAATGAACATTGGGGGGGGCAAGATCAACATTGGTGGGGCCGCACAAAAGGATACAAATGGACGCCCCTGCATACATGCATGATTTTGCACTTATCAAAATTTAATTTCATCTGCCATTTTTGGACCACTTCACAAGCTCTTCTAAGTCTTTCTGCAGCATGTACCTAGGTGCCTAGGTACCAGGCAAATATCAAACTGATAGTGTGATGAGTGGGCTGTTGAGGTTAATTATAGTTTGTATATCCACACTCTCAATGATAACTGATTGTTGTTCACGGGACTGGATTGTATGCAAGTTTGACAATGACAATTGGTTTTTGTGCACACCATTTTGAATTTTGTAGCAAAAGGTGGAGAATCAGTCCACTATCTAACCCAAATCTTGTTTTTTTTATTACAAAATGTGCTGGTTAACATCAACTACATTTTATATGTACCTAGCATGGTGTTTTTCTTCTTTTTTTCTTCAACTTTTTATGAGCATAAAAATAGCATATGTTATTGGGGGGGCCAAATCAACATTGGGGGGGGGCCAAGATCAACACTGGTGGGGCCCTGGCCCCCAGAAAAGGATACAAATCGACGCCCCTGCCATCTAGACATTAGGGGATGTCCCCATCCTAGCCCCGCCTTCAGCGCCTAAAATATAACACAAACTATAACGTAAAATTCCCTTTATGTAAACGTCCACATGCCTGCACCTTGATCGCAAACACCCGCTTTTATAGTCAGACATGTAACGTACTCGCTTCAAAAAAGGTGGCGCAAATGACCTCTGTGGTCCGGTACGCCTGAAAAAGTCACTCCCCCATGCAGTTAAATTGAAACTTGCCTGATGCTACCAATTTCTGCAATATACGAATAAAAACCTGTGACGTCATCAAGGTTTGAATGCGACTTTGGTGTACCTTTTAAAATAATGGTATTTTTGCGGCGTTTAATAATGGTGTTTTTGCGGCGTACGAGACATTGGGCTTGTCAAGGCTATTTCTCTTGTATAGCATTGGTCGTGGATGACTAAGGTTTGCTTAAAAGTCATGTGAGCCATAGCTTTCTTTTTTTATTCTTTTAGGAATACCAATTATATTGCAGTGGCCATGCAGCTTCTTGCTGAGTTTTCTCTGTCATGGCATCATAAGCTGGCAGATTTGCCCACACATGGCTCTCGTTTTCCCCATATCAATATTGAATGCATGCATTGTTATTCGGCATTTAGGTAGGTACCTAGGTAAATATCAAGCTAATGGTGTGATAGGTGGGCTGCTGAAGATAATTATAGTTTGTATATTCACAATCTCAAGGATGATTGTCTGCTGTTCACTGGACAATGCAAGTTTGACAATGACTGGAAATTAAGAATGGATTTTTTCCTGTTTAAGCTCACATGTGTGTGGTTTTGCCATTGGTGGTGTGTACAAACATCAGTATGACAATCCAATTGTTGTTTTGTGGCTTAACATTAAAAAAAAGACAATCTGGTTTAAAATGCATCATCAGCGAATCTTAACATTTTATGGCGTAAGTTTTCCTTGCACAGTGGAGGGAAATCTAGCTATTTTGTTTTTTTTGCACATAATTTTGAATTGTGTAGCAAAAGTTGGATACTCAGTCCACTATCTAATCCAAATCTGTTCTTTTTCAGTACAAAATGTGCTGGTTAACATCAACTAAGTTTTCTATGTACCTAACAGTGTTTTTCTTCTTTTTTTTCCTTTAGCTTTTTATCAGCATAAAAATAGCATGGGTTATTGGGGGGGCCCAAATCAACATTGGGGGGGCCAAGATCACCATTGGGGGGGCCATGGCCCCCGCAAAAGGATACAAATCGACGCCCCTGTATAGGGCGCACGTGCTGCGACGCAAGCGAATCTCCCGTGGGAAGGATTTGATATGTGAATATAAATACAGCTGTGTTTTCATAGAGTTGCGTTTCACGAAAGCTATTCTTTCTATTGTCACAACTCTTCACTGTAATTGGCGAACTTGGCGCGCGCACAGATAAAACAACTGATATCGATCACAATCGCCACATGCGTCATATATGTAGCTAAGCGACACCCCAGCAGCTGATTGCTATTGTCCAGGGCTGGACTGACTCTCCACCTTTTGCTGAAAATGTAAAATTTTGTGCAAAAACAAACAAAATAGCTGGATGTCCCTCCACTGTGGAAGTACAGCTTGCATCATAAAATGTTGAAATAAGCAATGCTGATGCATTTTAAACCAGATTGTCTGAAAAACATCTGCTAAGCAACTAAACAACAATTGCATGGTCATACTGATGTTTGTACACACCACCAATGGCAAAACCACACGCATATGGAGCTCGAAAATGATTAATTTCATTCCCAACTTCCAGTCATTGTCAAATTTGCATGCAAATCATGCTTATCATTGATATTGTGGATATACAAACTATAATTATATTCAGCAACCTACCCATCACACCATCAGCTTGATATTTACCAAGGTACCTACCTACCTACATGCCCAATGACCATGTGCATTTATATTGATATGGGGCAACCCAATCTCAAACTGAACCAACAAAAGCCACGTTTGAGCCAATCTGCCAGCCTAGGAAAACACGAGAGCAAAGTCAGTAAGAAGGCGTATAGACACCTCATTATAATTTGTATTCCTGAAGAAAACAATGGGTATTAAGCTATTGCCACACATGACTTTCGAAACAAACCCTGAAGAGTCATACAAGACCAGTGTCTGGTAGCGGCCAAGGCCTGTAGCGGGGGGCGGTCAAGTTGTTCCGGGCCTGTGACGTAGCCAAGGCGATACTCGGCAGCACCTTGCGTGCATATCAAGCTAAAACGGCCAATATTTGCCACGGCTTTACGCAGGCAATTTTTTTTGTATATAGGCAAATTTGACATCATGCGAATGCCTAAAGAATTCTATATACGAATCCGGATCGTTTTTACTTGCATCACCTCGAAAAAGTATGTTTCCTTGCCGGTAAACGAGGACACTACACAAAACCGGCCGGCCGACTCCCGGAGGGCGGGGCCTAGAGTCGTTGCCATTACGACAGGCTGGCCCTCAAGGCCAGTCGTGCGTCGAGCCTCGACAGAAAAGGAAGCTGCTGTTAAATGAAATTGCCAGGAATCTGCTAGATTTGGAATATTCTACTATAGGATGATTCTATAATCTGCCAGATGTCCACCACATTCTAGTAGAATATCGCATATTCTAGCATATGACGTCACCAAGGCACAGAGATGCTAGATCTGAGAATCTACTAAACATGGGTGTACCCGTTCTTTAATACACTCTGGCCTGTAGCGGCATTAAATGCCGCCCACCACGATACCTTAGAACCTTTGGTGTACCTTAGAAGGTACACCAAAGTTCGCCTTCAAGATTTGGTGACGTCATAGTTTTTTTTCATATTATATTGCAGAAATTGGTAGCATCAGGCGTGTTTCAATCAGGCGTGGAAAAAACACATTTTCCAACTGAAAAACCTAAACCAACATACCTTAATCAATTCTAACCCATTTGTTTGCTTTATGGTGACAAATGTGTGTAACAACTTTTCTTGGTTGGTTGGTTAGTTATTTGGGCTTACGGCCGCATTGACTGCGTTGGTCATACAGCGCCCATAACACTTTCTTGTTCCCACCTTAAAGCACAATAATATCCAAAAGTTTCCCCCCAAAAAAGTAACAAACATGTTCACAATTTTGTTTTCTTCAAAAGCAACTTAGGCTAGGTTAGGTTAGGTTGGGTTAGGTTTCTTTTTTAGGTTGAGAATTTTCAGAAAATACATTAATTGACATTTTTATTTTGTTTATTTTTTTGGTCCTCAAAAGATAGGTTAGGCTAGGTTAGGTTAACTCAAAGCCCTTTTTGGTAATATTTTGCTCACATCCTGAAAAGTAAGCATTCGCACGGAAAATAAGTGGGTCCAATCATCTTAGTCCCCTTCATAAACATGGTATTCTGCAGAAAAAGAAAAAAAAGAAAAAAGAACACCTTAAACTGCAAAGTTACCAAATACTTCGCAATTTTGGGGGGAACTCGTTTTGGCTAGGTTAAGCTAGGTTGCTTAACTTGGATTTTTTTTTTGCTCACAAATTTTCAAAAATAAAATAAAATCGGAAATTTTCCTTCAAAAGGAGCTGACGTTAGGTTCGGTTAGGCTGGGTTCGGGTGTTTAAATTAGAAAATTTTCAGAATCTATCTTGCTTAATTTTGTTTCTATTTTTTTCTCCAAAGCAGGGGCGTCGATTTGTATCCTTTTGTGGGGGCCATTGCTCCACCAATTTTGATCTTCGCCCCCTCAATGTTGATTTGGCCCCCCGAATAACCTATGCTATTTTTATGCTGAGAAGAAAGTCAAAGAAAAAAAGAAAGAAAAAACACCATGCGACTTACATAGCTTGGTTGATGCCAACCAGCACATTTTGTACTGAAATGAAACAGATTTGAATTGGATAGTGGATTGACTCTTCATCTTTTGCTGCAAAATTGACAACTTTGTGGAAAAAAACAAAGGAGTTGGATTTCCTTCCACTTTGCAAGCACGACTTACATCATAAAAGCAACATTAATCCTTAGCAACGCGGTACATAGTTTATCGTCGCTTTACCAAGGCTTATTGTACTGACGCACCCGAGCAGAAATCGGGCATATTCCAAATTCGGTGGAGAAATTCGGCGTAGCCGGGCAATCTGCACTCGTGACGTCACAGCTCAGAAATATGGGCCTATGGCGGCTGCAGAAGTGACAAACACCTTCTTGTAAGTTATATAAGGTCAAAGCCCATCACCAAATGTGTCTGGAGAGACTTGATAGACACTAGCGCGCAATAAATGCCATAAATCGTGGTGGGCGTTCCTCAGAACATCCCAAATCGTAACATCCAAATACAAAATTCCGGTTAAAAAAAAATTCCAGCGCCTAAAGTCTAAATTTGATGTTGCGGTGGACAAATGTGACGGAGGTGAGACATTCGTGATGCAATTGCGCGCAGTGTTTAATCCGTAGCCCAATCTCATGTGGCGTCGTACTGATTCGTTTTTGTACTTTGCACTTTCTGATGTATCTACAGATTGGTGTGATTTTAAATAGTGAATAAATAGCCTGCTGCTATTTAATTCCGAAAGGAACAGTAGTTGAAGAAGTAGGCAGGTAAGTTTGAACAAGGCCAGTCTGTGCCTTTTTCTTATTTGTGCTCAGGGTTTCCATGTTAATATCACATAAACACCACCTTTGTCTTGAAGAAGGGCTGTTTTAGTTTACTTTTATTAATATTTTCACTCCACTGCCCATAGTGCTTTTTCTGTCCAGGATTGGGGCACCTAGTGCTGCATTTCCGTCCAGGGGCTGATACACCTTTTGGTAAATTTACAGCTTAAGGCAATTTCTGATTTCTTGATTTTTTTAATGCAATGTTTAAGAATGTGATGAACATGATGGTACTGCTCATTTTTGGTACATTTGTGTTTTAAGGTGTTTTATGAATTCGTGGAATGTATCATTTCAATGCAATGTTTATGAACGTGACTCAGATGATGGGACCACTCATTTTCTATACAAACGCCTACATTTCAGGTTGTGAGCAAAATAACACCAAAGAGGCTTTTAATTAGGTGACATAGGGTAATTATATTTTTTTTTAATAAAAAGAAATCCAACATAACCTAACCTAACCTAGCCTAACCACCCTTCGGAGAAAAACAAAATCAACACATCAAGGTTTTCAAATTTCAAGCAATATATTTTTGTTTAATAAAAACTCAACCCAACTTAACCTAATCTAACATAAGCTGCTTTTGAAAACAAAAAAAATCCATTTCTGTAAAATTTTGGAACAATTTTTGCAAAAAAATGTCCAACTTAAAACACCTAATCTAATCTAACATAACCAAACCTAGCCCATTTGTTTGCTTGATGGAGGAAAATGTGTAATAACTTGTCTTGTTACCACCTTAAAGCACAATAATTCTGGTTAGATTATGTTGGGTTAGGTTTTTTCATTTGTAAAATTCCAAGAAAATAAATTGCTTGATATTTTTTCGATGTTGTTTTTATAATTGTTTTCTCCAAAGTCAGGTTAGGCTAGGTTAGGTTAGGTTAGGTTATGTTGCATTTTTAATGTATTTCTTTTAATTGCTATGCCACCTAACTCAAAGCCTGTTTTTAATGCTATTTTGCTCACAACGTGGAAAATAAGCATTTGCACAGAAAATGAGTGGTGCCATCAGCTTAGTGACATTCATAAACATTGCATTGGACATTTAAATTTACAAATATTAATAAAACACATAAAAACACAAATTTAATGTACTTTCCTCTGCAAATGCATGATTTTCAACTAGGAGTAAAAATAACACGAAAAAGGGTGTGGAGTTAGGAAATATAGCATAAAAACAATGTTCAAGATGTATGATAACCTTACCTAACATAGTGCAACTTCCCATGCAAGAAATTAATTGTTTTTAATTTAAATTTTTTGGCATTTTTCTTAAATATTTCGAACTTAAAAAAACATAACCTAAGCTAGCCTAAACTGTTTTTTATTGATAGAAAATCCTTAAACAACATTATTTACCAACAAATTTTTGTTTATAGCTTACCACAAAAGTCTAACCTAACCTGACAAACCTAACCCCTTTGTATGCTTCATGGAGGTAAAATGTGTGTATAACTTGCCTTGTGGTTACCTTAAACTGCGATAATACCTGGCTTTTTAGGTAATTTTTCAGCTCATGGTACTCTCTGACTTCTTTGAAAATTTTTTTAATGCAGTGTATATTAATGTGCTTAACATGATGTAACAACTCATTTCTTCTGCAGATGCACACTAGGGTGTTTCAGAATGCATCAAGTATTGCGGACGGAGGTCGCCAGGGCAGGTGTGGTTCTCTGAATCATGGCGAGTCCAACGGTACCACTTTTATCGAAATTGAAGAAGTTCTAGGGGTTGCGCAAAGCGCCTGAAGTTTGAGCGTATTTGCCGCATTTGGACGCTGTGGCCCGCCGACCGCGCGATGCCATTGGGTCATATTTATCGTGGCTGCGATTCATAAAGAGGTGGTTTTTGCGCCCATAAGGGTCGCTTACTTCACAAATCATGTAATTAAGGGATTTTGCCGAGTACACACATTTTTGACAAGCAGGGGCGGATCTAGCAGCTGAGTTTTGGAGGGGCAAACCAACCATCGATGACAGTATCGACCAGTATAGATCGTGTTTTGTGGAGTGCAACAATGTGTGTTTGCAACGATGCGGACGGTGTCCGGTTTGGGACAGAAATTGCCCATTTTCTGTAACGTACATCTGCCACTGTTGACAGGGGTGGTTTTCGAGTGAGAAGCAATTATTTGTTCCACGTGCTTGCAAGTGCGAAGGTACAGAGTTGCTATTAAATACGGAAAGGCTTAAGAAAGGATCGGAAAGGCATAAGAAAGGATCAGAACAGCTTTGTACTCACTATACCATTGATGAGCATGATAATGCACTCAGCCCCACAGTTTCGACTTACAAATATAAAACGTACTACTAAAGCATCCACCAATGTACATTACTTACATATTGTGGCTTCATCTCTCGAAAGTGCACAATGCTGTTTTTTTATTTTGAGAGCGACAAGTTTATACAAAATACAAACCCTATAGACCAAGTGAATACACAGACACACACAAACACTCACACCAACACACACACACACATACACCAACACACACAAGAACAGTTGTCAAAAAAATGTACGCACAATCAGTGAACAACGCTATACCTAGATACCTACAGCAGTGGGACAAACACGAGGAGTGTTCAATTGTGCGCAAACTTACAGCAAACTGCAAACATGTCGCCTCACCACCCCATCACGTCACACACAGTTGACGGTAGATCACAGCGAATCTAGGTCATGCTTAGCGAATGAAGGCACACTCGTACGGTGGGCCTCCACAGCCTGTAGGAGCCATTGCCGCTGCTGTTGTCCTTTGTGACTGTGTTTGCAAAGCTTTGGACCAGAGCGATGCCTCTCTCGGCGACATCATTGGTCACCTTCAAGCCTTTGACGAACTTCCGATACGCTCTGTAGATCTCGTCTTCCCCCACGTGCTGACAGGCTGGCTCAGCCAGTGGTGAGCATCTATCTCCAGAAGGTGGAACACGAGCCACGAGTTCTCGTCGACGAGGTCTGTCAGGCGAGTGTCACCGTCCAGGCAAATGACATCGTCGGTACCGCTGCCTTCCTGTGGCACCGACAGCAGCTTCAACGCCATCTCCACCTTCTCTTCGGCGTCGACATCATCCGAAGCCAGACCGAATACGACAGTCTCAGGCCGTAGGTATGCCATATGACGACGCATCACAGTCAGCGCCGCATCAGCCACCTCCTTATCGATACGTCTGTACGATAGGAGGTTCTGGTACAGCCTGAGGTCGTTCTGAGAGGCCTCTGCAGCGAGAGGAGCTGAGAGCCAGGACGGTACGTAGAGCAGTGTGATGAACTGTGCCATCCTCTGGAGCTGCTGCATCATCGGCGCGTTGTAGTCCAGCTGGTTGGAGAAGAGGCGCATCTTCGTGAAGTAGATGACCTGCAATTGTGTTCAGCGAATAAGATTGGGGAAGTAATCACATTTTCACCGACACCGTTATATGCTGCTGGTGGGTTGCAATCAAATTACTCATTTATTTTTAGTGGTTGGTTAAGCAGTCTAAGGCATATGTGAACTGCTGTAAGTAGTTTTTGTATAGATAATTTGTTAATGCATTCTTACGATACAATTGTGTTTCATTGCTAGTGACAGCTTGCCTTCGACATCCAGCGTGCATGATGTAGGCACCCGGACGACGGAACCTTGGCCAAGACGGCCCCGCACCCAGGAGCACGACTGTGAGCTCGGCTACTTCTCGGTAGTCCCTCTGAGGAACCACGCATTGTCTCGCCTCGCTAAGAGTGACTGTAGGTGGTCAGTTACTTGAACCAGGAGCGCCTGTAGCCAAGCGTCGTCGAAGATCAGCGTCTCGAAGTCCTCCTTGCTGATGTCCGCCCACCTAATAATAAAGTACGAGTACATTCTTACCCTGGAGGTCAATTTTCGAGATATTACTCATTTTAATTGCTCGTGTCGCTTATATTGTAATTAACAAAGCGGATTAAATCAATAGTAATAGCGATACTATTATCCCTACCATTATTTACCTGCGCTTTAACTCTTGGAACTTGGTGTCGACAGGACCAGTGGTTTGACCAAGAAGTGATGTGGCTGCAGCCCCGACAAGAAGCTCCATGACGTGGTGGCGGCACTCCAAGCGAAGCAGTTTCTTGTCAAGCATGTTCTCGACTCTTGTGACAGCACCCTTGACCCTTCCAGTATTACTGGCAGTCGTGTCGTAGCAGAGGCCAACAACGTTGTCTGCGGCGCCCCAGTCTTGAAGTGCCGCCACCGTGGCCTCAGCCTGAGCGAGTCCTGTTCCGTCGGCGATGGTTGGCACGGCTAGCAGTTTTCCACCGGTGTGATCTGGACCACCGGATATGAGCACTGCCAGGCGGTGCTCAGCCGTACCGATTGAGTCCTGTACAGAGGGACAACATCTGTTGCCATTTGCGGACAGTGCTGACTCCAGAGAATTTCATTACCAAATAAATGCCACAACAAATTTGTAACAGGTCTTATCTTGCAATGAATTTTGCTCACCTTTATCACTTTCCCGTCCCAGTGGACTATGCAGTGCTTCGGTGGGACGAAGTTGGACCTGATGCCTTCAGCGACCTGGCGACGGTGAGCTTGCCGTCGGCGGTGAGACGTCGGACCGGATATGCAGAACTGGCTGATCTCCACTTGGGGCTGCGACGACCGCAGTACTGCACCGACCAGGGCAGTGACCTTGGGAAGACGACACATATAAGGACTGTTATGGATTTGTGGGGGAATGCCGAGGGTGGACATCGGATAGAACGGCACAGGGGAAAGGAGGAAAATTCTTCTGATGCCTCGCAATGGTGATTTAGAAAGGTGATACAAGGACAATGGACAGGACGCAAGGCTAATGTAGGATACAAATTGGCATGCCCTGATCAGAAAATTGGATAGAAATGTACTAGTTTAATAATAAAAAAGAGGGGAGTTTACCTGGCGGGAGGATATGCGGAAGCGGTCTGCTACGTCAAGGATCACAGGACTGCTGAGGATGTCGCGAGGAAGCGTCAGCGTTACAGCGTCTTGTTTTCTTTGCCGCTTCACTGGTGGCGGCTGGCATGACTCCGACTGGTTGTCTGAATCATTCTCCGGTCTGGATTCGGTGTCTGGACTTTGGGACTCAGGCGTGCTTGAACTCGTTTCATTCATGCGTTGTGAACGGTCTTGTCGCCACTGTTGCTGCGAGACCGTACCTTGAAACTTCTTGTCATTTCCTGACATTGTACCCATTCGGTCAGTTCTTTGATCCAAGTAGAACTTTACGTCCTGCTCTCTTTCTTTCGCTCTGAGAAGCCTGTTAGATAGGATTTCCTGAATAGCATCATCAGCCCCTATGTCCCAAAGCTTGTCGAGCTTCTGGACGAACGAGGCTCTTCGACCACCCACGTCATGTGTTCGTCCTTTGCTTTTTGCCAGCACTCTCCACTCACGCCACAGCGCTTCCAGTCTTCTTAGGCAGCTGCGTGGTTGAATTGTCGCGATTCGGGCCATTGCCCAGAAACACAGCGCGTTGTCAACTGTTCTTTGGAACGCTTCACATCTGTCAGTGGATTGCTCCTTCACGTGAAAGAAATGTCTAAGTACGTCTCGTGCTGTGGGCTGTCCGACCAGGAAGTAATCCGTCTGACTTCGTAACACAGGTACCGAGGACGCTACTTTTACGTATTTATCGCTCATATTCTCATTTCAACGTAACAACGGTGGAACTTTTGGCAAGACCTGAAAAACAGGATGAGTTAAATTGTGCATCGTACAAATCAGCGAATTGACCTCAAGTTTATCATTCAGTGGTAGGTTCTGCTCAGGGATGTGGGGCGTGCGATAGGTGGATCTGTCGGGCCAAATCAGCATTTAAGATGGCATGATTTAGTTCAAAATCAATTTTAGCAACGTGAGATTGAAATGACGATGTGTTCGATGGCACGACAACTGGCTATTGTATTAATATATTCCGGTTAAGCATTCAATGGATTCACGGGTCTGTCATGCACCCTCTTGGTACATATAGACATCATCATCCTGGTACTCATCACCATGAGTGATACATTCTGAGACCATTCGTGTTTGTTAGGCATCAAATCTACACAGTCGCAATAACATGGGTGAAACAACATAACACAAGGTCTTATTATGGCCTAGGTATTATCCCCACCCGAAATCTGCCCCCTACCAAATAATATTTTTATCCGGCAAAATGACTTAAATCCACAATTTGTAAAGCGGGCAAGCCTTATGGGCTCCAAAACTACCGCTTTATGCATTTTAACGACGGTAAATATGTCCCGATAGCACCGCGCGGTCGGCGGGCCACACCGTCCAATTACGGCAAATACGCCCAAACTTCAGGCGCTTTGCGCAACCCCTAGAACTTCTTCAATTTCGATAAAAGTGGCACCGTTGGACTCGCCATGATTCAGAGAACCACACCTGCCCTGGCGACCTCCGTCCGCAATACTTGATGCATTCTGAAACACCCTAATGCACACTTTTCAATTGGGAGGCAAAATAACACGCAAAAGGATTGGGATGAAAAATAATGTTCAGATTTAAAAAAAGATGTAGCATAACCTAACCTAACTAGCCTAGCCTTCCATGCAAGAAATGATTTTTATGCCCAATTTCCAAGAAAACATTTTGTTCTCAAACATTTTCAACTTAAAAAGTCTAGCATAACCTAATCTAGCTTGAACCGTTTTTGAAGACGTTTTTTTGTGAACAATTTACTAACTTACAACAAAAGCCTAGCCTAACGCAACTTGGCGAAACCTAGCGCCTTTGAATGATTCGTGGAGGTAAAATGGGTGTAAAACCTGTCTTGTGGTTACCTTAGACTGCAATAATACCTCTTTTTGTCCTACATGGTGCATGTGATGAATCACCATCTACATGCTGCATGAGAGCATTGCACTTATTGCTTCACAAAGAACAATCACATGTTGAAAGTACTATATTTTCAGGAATGGAATCCTGTGCTGATAACATTATATGAGTTATAAATTTGCAAATCAGATCTACATCATTTATGTGAATAAATATGATAAATTCATAGAAATACATATACCGGTTTGTGGACAAGAAGTTATTCTGATGATTTCTGATGTATTGGAGAATCAGTGCCGTCGCCACGAAATTCTTCCAGGGGGGGCAATGTTGATAGGGGGCCTCCTGCACCCAGAAAAGGGGCCTCCACTGTGTAGGGCCTCCTCTTGCTTTTTAGGCTCTTAGTATGGTTCCCGAATGGGAACATGATTTCATATTGATGTCTTGTTTGTTCTTGGCATGGTATATAAATTAACGCAAAGCGCAATAGTAAGAATCATTTTTTTTCGCTGAGAACCGAGCCATACCAGGGTATAAATAAGCAAATGTAGATAAATACGTCAGTGCCAAAACAAACCAATATCTTTATGCTCTATCGACGAGAAGAATCTTCCCGCTGGCCTCTAGATTGTAGCGAGCTGGTGGGGCTCGTGCTGAGCATATCCTAAAGATATCTCCCATTGATCAACCCACTTCTTTGTTCACCAAGTTTAACTGAATATAGCTAGGTTCATCACTACTGTTAGTCATTCCCACCAGCTTGATCTCCTAAACAAACTTAAACGATCATTTCTCAGTCCCAGGACAACAATTTCGCGAAGGTGACAACGAGAAGTGGATTGAATTGGTTTTCTGATCGTCATCTTAGGGATTTATTAATGTTTTTCCTAACATTTGGTGCTGGCTGCAAGGCACTTGGCACAGAAGCTAAAATAATAAATACTCCGCGAATAAATTCACGGCAAGAACAAGCATTGAACAACCATGCATCAATGGCAATGCAACAATGTAACAATGACAATGCATAAATAATGCAAAACCTTCGAATTCCACGCCGTCACGCCCATGGTTATCGCTGTGCTGTACCGTTTTGTAAATTATGTCGTTGAGAAGGTACTGAAGCTGGGAAGCTCTAATCATGCAGGCTGTAATCACAGAAGACAACTTTGTAGGAAGAAAATACATTTTAAAACATCATTCCTCCCATTTAATGTGGGGCATCGGTGTTGTTTTGTATGCTTGTGAGGGGGAATTTACCCCCGCAATGTTGGCTTTGCTCCATGGGCGTAAGTTTCTGAAAATTATTGGGAGACCAGTGACGCACCCATATTTGCGTCAAAGGGAGGGGGAAAACGTATTTGGAGGGGTCCAACTACTGAATAAAGTCTTCCGATTTCGACCACTATTTTTTCAAAGGGGAACTTTTTAAATAAAATAATTAGTGATCAACTGAATTATCCTGTGGAGGGGCCTAATCTACCACTATCGTTTCTGATTCGTCGGATTTCAACCCTAGCTCCCACAACCTGTTCAAATGTATTCTTTTGGTATTCCTTGATAAGTCACCTCGCACTGCTGAAATTACACCTGCACAAATCACTTTAAAATGTAAGATTTTCAAATTTCAGACATTCCAGTTCATAGTGCCCGGTCGCCACGACGCCAACGTTAGTGCACGTGCACACCCATCTTGCGCATTCGGCGCATTCGCCACACTTCGTGCGATGCTACGGATTCTGCTGGGCCTCCTAAGCTTTGTTAATTGCTGCCACATGATAGACTTGGCCATATCTGACGTGATGAAATGCTTCGTATGGGCGTTCGCTGCGAAAATTCGATTAGTTCAATTCGATCATTAGTTCCCTTCTTACCATATTTTATGGTGAAGACATGCGGATACCCGCTGAGCTTTGATGCACGTCATATCTTTGATTAAACATGCTTCCAGGTTGGTTACCGAACCGAAGCCCTGCCTGAGTGTACTTCTTTGGACCCGTTTCGTATTTCTTCGTCTACGGATGTGTCTTAAGGCTCCAATTCATTTTTGTTAGAGGCCCAACGCATTTTCGAAACCCCTGCTCGTTTTAGGGTTTTGTTGCTTTTTTTGCGTACCGAATATTTTTTTTTTAGTTGTCGGGGCGCTTTCAAAGATCTCGATGTGTTTACTTAGTGCCCGGTATTTTTGTTCGTTTTGGGATCATGTTGCTTTTTGCGGCCCCAGCCTCTTTTCAGGCCGTTGTGCGGTCATATGGCCCCTGTGTGCCTTGAGAGCTTCCGGTGTGTTTTTTGTTGTTTTTTTTAGTGTTCCCGGTATATATAGTTATGGCTACAATGCATGTTTTCGGACCCTGCCGCTTTTTACGAGACTGCGCTTTGAAGGGCCAGTCACATTTTCGGTCCCCGATGTGCTCTTAGGGTCCCGCTGTGTTTATTTGGGGCTTCTGACGCACATTTGCGGGGCCCCAGTACGATTTTGAGGCTTCGGTACGTTTTTTCTGGGTCCCAGCGCGACTTATCGCGCCCAGGCGCGTAGTTACGGGACCCAACGCCAGTTATCTGGGCTCAACGCGATTTTTGTGAATCTCTTCTGAATTTTCTTTAACTTCCGAATCCCGCCCTGATGTTTCGAGTCCCTGGTGCCATGTTTTTGTATCTCACCTCGATTTTCTTCGAGCTCCGGTATGTTTTTCGATGCCGTACGCGATTTGTCAAGGCATCTGATGACATGTTCGGTGCTTCAGAACCATTGTCCTGACCCGGACTTTTTTGCAATCCCTCCTGATTTTGGAGGGCTCCGGCTTTATTTTTCGGATACCGATGGGACTTTGGGGTCACACGGTGCCTATGTGGGGCCATAGACGCCAATTGTTGGCAGCCCCGAAGTTAATTTTTGATGCCCAGACCAAATTTTTGGTACTACCAATGGGTCCGAGCGCGAAATTTTTGGTACTACCGAATTGTGGGTCCGAGCGCGAAATTTGGTGGGACCGGTTCGAGTTTGCGGGGCGCGTTGTACTTAGCTGTGACCCCAAAGCGATCTTGGCGGTTCCTGTTGCAGATTTTCGTGCCTCGGAGCGAGTTTTCTGGGGCCCGACGTATTTACTTTGAGCCCCTACGCGAATTCTGGTGGACCGACGCGAATTTTTGTGGTCCCAGCGCGACTTTTGGGGGCCTCGGCTCGATTCTTGGGAGCATATCCCTCTTAGGAGGGAGGGGCCATTTGCCCCTTTGATATGTCACTGCGGCCACCGAAGGAGTTCTATTTTTTATATAGATCCTTATGTGATATTTTTGGGTCCTGGTACGATTGTTCGGTCTCTAGGTGCGATTTTTTTTCGGTGCCCTGACACGTTTTTTTTTCCAGTGCCCAACGGGTTTTGCGAGGATTTTGACCCGATTTTTTGGGCGCAGAGTGACATTCCGGTTGATAATTTATTTTTGGGGCAGCAGCAACCTTTGGGGTCCAGGCGCGACTTTTTTGGTCCCCATTGAGATTTTCGAAGGCTGCGACGCGACTTTTTTAGTCCAATGTAGTCTTTTGTGTCCCGACGTCATTTGCTTGGATCCCTAGCGCGAGTTTTAGCGACCTCGACACTGTGTGGGTGTCCAATACGTTTTGGATGCTTTTGGTGTCATTGTTGGGGCCCAAGAGTGATTATCCATGTCCGGATTGTTTTTCGTTGCCCCGACTTCATTTGTGTCCAAATGATACTGTTGGGGAACGGTACGACTTATCGTGCCCCTAGCGTGATTTTCATGATCCGGGCGTGAATTTTTGGTACCCATAGGCTCAGCGAGATTTTCAGGGGCCCCGGCAGGATCTTTTTGGGCCCATGTCGTGATTTTCAGGTACCCCGGCACGATTCCTGCCATTTCAGTTGCTTCTAGCAAATTATAGACCTCTCGCGTCTTAGGGGTCTCGTCTCATTTCCTGGAGCTTCTTTATCGGTTTTGGACGTCTTCTCGTCCGGCCTACCCTCCTCCATATTCAATGATCCTCCTCTCCCGTTTTGGAGGACCTCCTCCCACATCCTGGGGCCCCTTTAACATGGCATGGGACTTCCTCTCATGTTCCAGGGGCATCCTCTGCCAAATTAGGGGCCTCCTGCCACGCCTCGTGGGCATCCTCCTTTGTCCTCGCAAAGCTTACCCGTCTTGAGGGGATCTTCAATTTTGGAAACCTCGCCTCTTTCCATACCTGCTACCTACCACTCCCATTTTAAGGGCCTTCTCTCATTTCCTGGGAATTCCTTCCGGTCGTCGGAGCCTCATTCGGCCCTGGAGACCTCCTACTCCATCTCGAGGGACTCCTCTCAAGTCCGGCAGGGGCCTCCTTTTTTCTTTTGGAGGCTTTCTTTTTCAAATTAGGGGCCTCCTCTCACGTCTTCGGAGCCTCCTGTTCCGCGTTGTGATTCTATCTTTTCCCATTTTAAGGTTGGCCCCTTATCTCCTGGTGGACTCCTGTTCTCTTTTAGGTGGCTCCTCTTCCAAATTACATGCAACCTTTCCTATCTCAGTTACCTTGTCATGTCCTGGGGACCTTCTTACCCGTCTTGAAGCCTTCTTTCTCGCCTGGGAGCCATCTCTCTTATCTAATGGCCATTCTCTCCTATTTTAGGGGCTTCCTCGTGCATCATACGGTCTCTTTCCAATCTTATATCGTCCTCTTCCGAATTAGGTGCTTCCTGCCACTTTTCTGGATTATCCTTTTCTATCTTGGTGGAACCTTACCAGTTTCGGGGACTGCTTTTACGTCTCCGAAACCTCATCTCATATCCACTGGCTTTCTCTTCCGTCTTAGGGCCTTCTCTCATTTTCTGAGGTCTCCCTTCCCGTATTGGGGCCTCCTTTGCAATCCTGAGGCCTCCTTTGCAATCCCGGGGGCATCCTTTGTAATCCTGGGGGCCTCCTTTGCAATCATGGGTGTCTCCTTTGCAATCCTGGGGCCTCCTTTGCAATCCTGGGGGCCTCCTTTACAATCCTGTGGGTTTCCTTCGCAATCCTGAGGGCCTCCTTTGCAATCCTAGGGGCCTCCTGTGCAATCCGGGTGGCCTCCTTTACAATCCTGGGGCCTCCTTTGCAATCCTGGGGGCCTCCTTTTCAATCATGGAGGCCTCCTGTGCAATCCTGGGGGCCTACTTTGCAATCCTGGAGTCCTTTGAAATCCTGGTGGTCTCCTTTGTAATCCTGGGAGCCTCTTTTGCAATCCTGGGGCCTCCTTTGCAATCTTGGGGGCCTCCTTTGCAATCCTGGGGGCCTACTTTGTAATCCTGGAGGCCTCCTTTGCAATCGTGAGGGCCTCATTTGCATTCCTGGGGGTCTCCTTTGCAATCCTGGAGTCCTCCTTTGCAAACCTGGGGGCCTCCTTTGCAATCCTGGGGGCCTCCTTTGCAATCCTCGAGTCCTCCTTTGAAATCCTGGTGGCCTTCTTTGCAATCCTGGGTGCCTCTTTTGCAATCCTGGGGCCTCCTTTTCAATCCTGGGGGCCTCCTTTGTAATCCTGGAGGCCTCCTTTGCAATCCTGGGGGCCTCCTTTGCAAACCTGGGTGCCTCCTTTGCAATCCTGGGGGCCTCCTTTTGAATCCAGGGGGCCTCCTTTGTAATCATGGAGGCCTCCTTTGCAATCCTGGGGGCCTCCTTTGCAATCCTGTGGGCCTCCTTTGTAATTCTGGAGGCCTCCTTTACAATCCAGGGGGCCTCCTTGGCATTCCTGGGGGCCTCCTTTGCAATCCTTGAGTCCTCCTTTGCAAACCTGGGGGCCTCCTTTACAATCGTGAGGGCCTCCTTTGCATTCCTGAAGGTCTCCTTTGCAATCCTGGAGTCCTCCTTTGCAAACCTGTGGGCCTCCTTTGCAATCCTGGGGGCCTCCTTTGCAATCTTGGAGTCCTCCTTTTCAATCCAGGGGGCCTCCTTTGTAATCATGGAGGCCTCATTTGCAATCCTGGGGGCCTCCTTTGCAATCTTGGGGGCCTCCTTTGCGATCTTGGGGGCCTCCTTTTCAATCATGGGGGCCTCCTTTGCATTCCTGTGGGCCTCCTTTGTAATCCTGGAGGCCTCCTTTGCAATCCAGGGGGCCTCCTTTGCAATCCTTGAGTCCTCCTTTGCAAACCTGTGGGCCTCCTTTGCAATCCTGGGGGCATCCTTTGCATTCCTGGGGGCCTCCGTGCCAATTGTTGGCACTCTCGTGATTTCTGGGTCCTCCTATCCTCTCCTAGGTGACTCCTTCTTCAAATTAGGGGCCTCCTCTCACGTCTTGGAGGCCTCCTCTCGTGTCTCGTCGGCCTCATTACTCACTTTTTTCCTGTGCATTTCCGGATGGGGGCCTCCTCAAATTTCAGGGGGGAGGGGGCGGCGCCCCCCTGTTTGACGGCAGGGTGGGCGACTGCCCGCCCTGCCCCCCCGGTGGCGACGCCCTTGCTTGTGAGGCGGAATTTACCCCCGCAATGTTGGCTTTGCTCCATGGGCGTAAGTTCTGAAAATTATTGAGAGACCAGTGACGCACCCATATTTGCGTCAAGGGGAGGGGGCAAACGTATTTGGAGGGGGTCCAACTACTGAATAAAGTCTTCCGATTTCGACCACTATTTTGTCAAAGGGGAACTTTTTAAATAAAATAATTAGTGATCAACTGAATTATCCTGTGGAGGGGCCTAATCTACCACTATCGTTTCTGATTCGTCGGATTTCAACCCTAGCTCCCACAACCTGTTCAAATGTATTCTTTTGGTATTCCTTGATAAGTCACCTCGCACTGCTGAAATTACACCTGCACAAATCACTTTAAAACGTAAAATTTTCCACTTTCAGACATTCCAATTCATAGTGCCCGGTCGCCACGACGCCAACGTTAGTGCACGTGCACACCCATCTTGCGCATTCGGCGCATTCGCCACACTTCGTGCGATGCTACGGATTCTGCTGGGCCTCCTACGCTTTGTTAATTGCTGCCACATGATAGACTTACGCCATATCTGACGTGATAAAATGCTTCGTACGGGCGTTCGCTGCGAAAATTAGATTAATTAAATTCGATCATTAGTTCCCTTCTTACCATATTTTATGGTGAAGAAATGCGGATACCCGCTGAGCTTTGATGCACCTCATATCTTTGATTAAACATGCTTGCAGGTTGGCTACCGAACCGAAGCCCTGCCTGAGTGTACTTCTTTGGACCCGTTTCGTATTTCTTCGTCTACGGATGTGTCCTAAGGGTCCAATTCATTTTTGTTAGAGGCCCAACGCATTTTCGAAACCCCTGCTCGTTTTAGGGTTTTGTTGCTTTTTTTGCGCACCGAATATTTTTTTTTTAGTTGTCGCGGCGCTTTCAAAGATCTCGATGTGTTTACTTAGTGCCCGGTATTTTTGTTCGTTTTGGGATCATGTTGCTTTTTGCGGCCCCAGCCTCTTTTCAGGCCCTTGTGCGGTAATATGGCCCCGGTGTGCCTTGAGAGCTTCCGGTGTTTTTTTTTTTTTTTTTTTTTGTTTGTTTGTTTTTTTTTTCCCCCTAAATCTTTAGCGGAGGCAAAGTGCCATCTGCTAGAGATTGCTACGTTAAAGAAGAAATTACGTTAATCCGGCTTATGTGACATCCGGTTATATCAACTAGTCAAGAAAGGAGAGACGCCGTCAAACAAGAAACATGGCGTAGAGACGATACACGCATGGCATACAGGTACATATACATACATACGGACACTCATAACAATGTAAGGACATTTGGAGGGTGGGCAGCATCGTAACCTCCGGAGAGGCTCCACTGCCCACCTGCGACCTGGCTGGCGAAGCGGAGGTTTGTCACCCAGAGCGAGTCGTGGGATTCAGGCCCGACCTTGTATGTGTAGGTGTATGTTTTAAGTTAAAGCTTGGAAACCCCTAAAAGGGGAAAACCAAGCTGCTTGGAAAACCCGTAGGTAAAAAACCAAGCGCAATTTAAAAGGAAGTCCGTCCGTATTAACCAAATTGGATCGGATCCTGTCTACCTAGTGTGAGATAACCTATATGTATGTGTTTTGCGACGTCGGTGAGGAAGAGATGTGGAGCGGAGTCATACAACCAGTGCGAAATGTGGCACGTGTCATATAACTTTCATCAGGTTAGCTTGAATCAGGAAATGTAACGCAGGCTTTATATCTGTTCGGAGAGTTTGGTGTCCTGGAGGAAACGGAAAAGTAACTCGAGGAGTTCCGGGTGGTCATTCCCGAGGAGAGCGCGGAGCGAAAGTTGTGAATGGATCTTGGCGAAATATTGGGTGATATAGCGACGGTGAGGAGCATATGTTGGACAGTCAAGTAAGATATGGGTGACGGTAAGGCGCATGTGACATGTGTTGCAAAGTGGATGGCGGTGAGGTCTATGAAAAATATAATCGTGGGTCAGTTTGGTGTGTCCCAGGCGGAGTCTGGCCAGTGTCACCTCGTTCAGACGTGTGTGCGGGTTGGAGGAGGGCCAGCTGGAGAGTGTGGGCTTGATGTCGTGTAGGTGTGTGGTGTTATGTGACCAGCAGTCCTGAATATATGTGTTAAATAAATTATTAGTGAGGGATAGAAGATCCCCTGGGGGCACCAGAGCTCTAGGGTTGGCGGGGAGGTCGTTCGCCGCGCGGGCGAGACCGTCAACCCTTTCGTTTCCCGGGATACCCCTATGTCCGGGGATCCAGAGCAGGGTGAGTTTTTTTTTAGTGTTCCCGGTATATATAGTTATGGCAACAACGCATGTTTTCGGACCCTGCCGCTTTTTACGAGACTGCGCTTTGAAGGGCCAGTCGCATTTTCGGTCCCCGTTGTGCTCTTAGGGTCCCGCTGTGTTTATTTGGGGCTTCTGACGCACATTTGTGGGGCCCCAGCACGATTTTGAGGCTTCGGTGCGATTTTGCTGGGTCCCAGCGCGACTTATCGCGCCCAGGCGCGTGGTTCCGGGACCCAACGCCAGTTATCTGGGCTCAACGCGATTTTTGTGGATCTCTTCTGAATTTTCTTTAACTTCCGAATCCCGCCCTGATTTTTCGAGTCCCTGGTGCCGTGTTTTTGTATCTCACCTCGATTTTCTTCGAGCTCCGGTATGTTTTTCGATGCCGTACGCGATTTGTCAAGGCATCGGATGACATGTTCGGTGCTCCAGAACCATTGTCCTGACCCGGACTTTTTTGCAATCCTTCCTGATTTTGGAAGGCTCCGGCTTTATTCTTCGGATACCGATGGGACTTTGTGGGTCACACGGTGCCTATGTGGGGCCATAGACGCCAATTGTTGGCAGCCCCGACGTTAATTTTTGGTGCCCAGACCAAATTTTTGGTACTACCGATGGGTCCGAGCGCGAAATTTTTGGTACTACGGAATTATGGGTCCGAGCGCGAAATTTGGTGGGACCGGTTGGAGTTTGCGGGGCGCGTTGTACTCAGCTGTGACCTCAACGCGATCTTGGCGGTTCTTGTTGCAGATTGTCGTGCCTCGGAGCCAGTTTTCCGGGGCCCGAAATATTTACTTTGAGCCCCTACGCGAATTCTGGTGGACCGACGCAAATTTGTGTGGTCCCAGCGCGACTTTTGGGGGCCTCGGCTCGATTCTTGGGAGCATATCCCTCTTAGGAGGGAGGGGCCATTTGCCCCTTTGATATTTCACTGCGGCCACCGAAGGAGTTCTATTTTTATATAGGTCCTTACGTGATATTTTTGGGTCCTGGTACGATTCTTCGGTCTCCAGGTGTGATTTTTTTCGGTGCCCTGACACGTTTTTTCCAGTGCACAACGGGTTTGCGGGGACTTTGACCCGATTTTTTTCGGTGCAGAGTGACATTCCGGTTGATAATTTATTTTTCGGGCAGCAGCAACCTTTGGGGTCCAGGCGCGACTTTTTGGTCCCCAGTGAGATTTTCCAAGGTTGCGACGCGACGTTTTTAGTCCAATGTAATCTTTTGTGTCCCGACGTCATTTGCTTGGATCCCTAGCGCGAGTTTTAGCGACATCGACACTTTGTGGGTGTCAATACGTTTTGGATGCTTTTAGTGTCATTGTTGGGGCCCAAGAGTGATTATCCATGTCCGGATTGTTTTTCGTTGCCCCGGCTTCATTTGTGTCTAAATGATACTGTTGGGGAACGGTACGACTTATCGTGCCCCTAGCGTGATTTTCTTGATCGGGGCGTGCATTTTTGGTACCCATAGGCTCAGCGAGATTTTCAGGGGCCCCGGCCGGATCTTTTTGGGCCCATGTCGTGATTTTAAAGTACCCCGGCACGACTCCTGCCATTTCAGATGCTTCTAGCAAATTATAGACCTCCTCTCGCGTCTTAGGGGTCTCGTCTCATTTCCTGGAGCTTCTTTACCGGTTTTGGACGTCTTCTCGTCCGTCCTACCCTCCTCCATATTCAATGGTCCTCCTCTCCCGTTTTGGAGGACCTCCTCCACATCCTGGGGCCCCTTTAACATGGCATGGGACTTCCTCTCATGTTCCAGGGCATCCTCTGCCAAGTTAGGGGGCCTCCTGCCACGACTCGTGGGCCTCCTCCTTTGTCCTCGCAAGCTTACCCGTCTTGAGGGGATCTTCAATTTTGGAAACCTCGCCTCCTTCCATACCTGCTACCTACCACTCCCATTTTAAGGGCCTTCTCTCATTTCCTGGGAATTCCTTCCGGTCGTCGGGGCCTCATTCTGCCCTGGAGACCTCCTACTCCATCTCGAGGGACTCCTCTCTAGTCCGGCAGGGGCCTCCTTTTTCTTTTTGAGGCTTTCTTTTTTTTAAATTAGGGGCCTCCTCTCACGTCTTCGGGGCCTCCTGTTCCGCGTTTTGATTCTATCTTTTCCCATTTTAAGGGTTGGCCTCTTATCTCCTGGTGGACTCCTGTTCTCTCTTAGGTGGCTCCTCTTCCAAATTACACGCAACCTTTCCTATCTCAGTTACCTTGTCATTTCCTGGGGACCTTCTTACCCGTCTTGAAGCCTTCTTTCTCGCCTGGGAGCCATCCCCCTTATCTAATGGCCATTCTCTCCTATTTTAGGGGCTTCCTCGTGCATCATAGGGTCTCTTTCCAATCTCATATCGTCCTCTTCCGAATTAGGTGCTTCCTGCCACTTTTCTGGATTATCCTTTTTCAATCTTGGTGGAACCTTACCCGTTTCGGGGACTGCTTTTACGTCTCCGAAACCTCATCTCATATCCACTGGCTTTCTCTTCCGTCTTGGGGCCTTCTCTCATTTTCTGAGGTCTCCTTCCCGTATTGGGGCCTCCTTTGCAATCTGGGGGCCTCCTTTTGCAATCCCTGAGGGCCTCCTTTGCAATCCTGGGGCCTCCTTTGTAATCCTTGGGGGCCTCCTTTGCAATCATAGGGTCTCCTTTGCAACC
>JAOTOM010002501.1:0-105056 GCA_034440615.1 Ashinkailepas kermadecensis
CCTCGACCTCCCCGCTCACCACTCATCCCAACCCCACCCCACCTCGGATCCGGCCTCCTCCCATACCCACTCCACTTCGGACCCGGCCCTTTCCCATCGCACCGACGAAGCCTGTGTGATCTTGAACGCTCGGCGGCCTGGCGGCCGGTGGTTCGATCGATTTTGCACCCCGCAGCTCCCTACATTTGCCAACGGATTTCGACGTCTTTTTTCGCAGGTTACGCTTATTCACCTTGTAGCCACACGCTTTCATTACCATATCCTCGCCCGTGTATGAGATATCGTCCGAAAAACAGGAGGGGGGACGGAATACCCCCTCCCCATTGAGCGTGTTAAGGTACAAGGCAATTATTATTTACACCCGAGAGCTGAAACATATTCTAAGATAGTGTAGCTCCTAGGGGTGCGTGTGGGATAGGCATATGATCTGGGAAGGCCATCATGGGGAGAGATGTATGCGCCAATCAATATCCGTGATCACTGGCGGATCTAGCCCACCGGTTGGGGGGGCAACTTCGGTTTTTTAGCGTCAGCCTGTATCCCCTCCTCTCCCCAGTGGCGTACCTAGGAATTGCATCAGGGAAGGGGTCGAACGGATTTGGAGGGTGCCCATTCTCCACTATTCTTGGTTAAGCGCCGGATTTCGACCAGTATTTGGCAAAGGGTCCATTTTCTAAAATAATAATAAAAATAAAAATACTATAATACGATTGACAACATAATTTCTGTGGGCCTCAGCCTACCTCCACCGTTTCTATGTTACCGGATTTGTGTTCTTTTTACCAAAACGTTCACCTTCACGTTCATGTTCAACGTCTTGTACCACGCCAACGTTCGTGCACGTGTACACTGGCGGACCCGATTTTGTCAACTCTTGCTGTAAGCAGAACTTGAGCAGCATGGAGCCCTCGACCTGTGTCAGAATCTACTATGCTACCATATTGGCTTTCAAACAATTATTTAAAAAATCTTTTAAAATTGGAGATTCTTTCATCAGACGCTTTTTTTAACTCGGCAAAGGTTACTGCATTTGAATTTAGTTGACTTCTGTTTGTTTCGGCGCGGGGGGACGACACTATACCCCCCTTTTAAGCGCTTCGGGGGAGCCATTGCCGGAATGGCCCCTCCCTGGATCCGCCAGTGTCCGTGATGTGCACGGCCCAGCCGCGCCACCACATCAGTGCGGTCGCCACACTTCCCCTATGATAGAAGGGAGACATCGTCCGCCGCCTCGGCTTTCCCCGTAAAACCACTCGCCAGAATGGGACATGAGAACACTGATTTATTGACATGACGTAGCGACAATACATGTATAATAGCTGAGACAGTGTGTCCTAGTTAGGACATTAAAGCAAGCAGATATATCAAAGTAAACGCGGGTGAGTTAAGCGTACAAAATAGACAAATTGAAAAACTTGGAATAGAACATTCAGGGATGACTCGTAATGATACTGAAAAGCTAGGTTCAGTTTAAATTTAAGATAGTTCAATATCAAGATTCAATCAGATTTTTTTCCATCTTAAGTTTTATCTATCAATACTGGCGTGTAGCACCCACGAATGGAAGACGTCCGTAAAGTTGGCAAACGTATTCATATTCGTATTCAGCAACACAACCGATTGCACCCAAATTATCGTCCATGGTCAAACCGACCTCGCTATTTACGAATCTGAACTTCGTTTTGCGTTAACTGCAACCGTTTGAACTCGACATAATAAAATGTCAAGGTAAACCAGCGGGACAGCTCTAACTTACAAATGAATGCGAGAACATACATGCAGTCGCTATTTCCAGATAGCTCATTACAACGCGCAACTTTTAATCTTAACTTTACTTCGATCCGGGTCAAATGTCAAGGTCAAAAATCACTTAGAATGACGGGGACAGCTATAGCTCATGCACGATGACATGCACACTACCAAATTGTTACTAGCAGAAGAGGTGATCACCGTGCACAAATTTAAGTTGCATACTTCATTGGGTCACGGTCAATTACAAAGGTCAGAATGCATTAAAAACTACGAGAACGGTTAAGCCTCCTGACATATGCGACCGATGCGCACAAAAAGGGCATTGACGGACAGCACCTGGCGGTGTGCATCATTTCATCGCACATTGCGGCAGGTCAAGGTCAATCATGAAGGTCAAAATGTCCTAGAATGATGGGGACAGTCATAGCTTCCCAGCTAAGGCATATCTCTCCTTGTAATCGTCATTGTCATGGAGCGGACCACCGTGCACAACTTTTAGTCAAATTTTTTAGACCGCTCAAGGTCAAGTTGAAGGTCATAGTTCACTTGAAATGACAGGGACAGCTCTAGCTCATGAGCAAGAGTATGCACACTACCAAATTGTTACCTGCAGAATAGGTTATCACCGTGCACAACTTTCAGTTGCATACTTCATAAGGTCAAGGTCCAGTACAAAGGTCAGAATGCACTAAACCTACGGGAACGGTTGTGCCTCTGACATATGGGACCGATGCGCACAAAAAGGGTATTGACGGACAGCACCTGCCGGTGTACATCTTTTCATCGTACATTGCGGCAGGTCAAGGTCAATCATCAAGGTCAAAAATGTTCTAGAATGATGGGGACAGTCATAGCTCCCCAGCTAAGGCACATCAATCCTTGTAATCGTCATTATCAGGGAGCTGACCACTGTGCGCAACTTTTAGTCATATTTGTAGACCAATCGAGGTCAAGGTGAAGGTCATAGTGCACTTGAAATGAACGGGACAGATCTAGCTCATGAGCGATAGTATGCACACTACCAAATTGCTACTAGCAGAAGAGATGATCACCGTACACATCTTTCAGTTGCATTCTTCATTAGATCAAGGTCAATTACAAAGGTCATAATGGATTAAAAGTGACGGGATCGGTTGCGCCTCCTGACATATGGGACCGATGCACACAAAAATAGTATTTACGGACAGAACCTGGTATTGTGCATCTTTTCGTCGCACGTTGCAGCAGGTCGAGGTCAATCATGAAGGTCAAAATTGTCCTAGAATGATGGGGACAGTCATAGCTCCCTAACTAAGGCACATCAATCCTTTTAATCGTCATAGTCATGGAGCTGACCACTGTGCACAACTTTCAGTCATATATTTACAACGCTCAAGGTCAAGTTGAAGGTCATCGTGCACTTGAAATGACCGGGACAGCTCTAGCTCATGAGCGATAACATGCACACTACCAAATTGTTACTTGCAGAATAGGTGATCACTATGCACAACTTTCAGTTGCATACTTCATTAGGTCAAGGTCAATTACAAAGGTCAGAATGCATTAAAATCTACGGGAACGGCTGTGCCTTCTGACATATGGGACCGATGCGCACACAAGGGGATTGACGGACAGCACCTGGCGGTGTGCATCTTTTCATCGCACATTGCGGCAGGTCAAGGTCAATCATGAGGGTAAAAAATGTCCTAGAATGATGGGGACAGTCATAGCTCCCCAGCTAAGGCACATCAATCCTTGTAATCGTCATTCTCAGGAGGCTGACCATCGTGCGCAGCTTTTAGTCATATTTTTTACCGCTCCAGGTCAAGGTTAAGGTCACAGTGCACTTCAAATGACCGGGACAGCCCTAGCTCATGAGCGATAGTATGCACACTACCAAATTGCTACTTGCAGAATAGGTGATCACCGTGCACAACTTTCAGTTGCATTCTTAATTATGTCAAGGTCAATTACAAAGGTCAGAATGCATTAAAACCTACGGGGACGGTTGTGCCTCCTGACATAAGGGACCAATGCGCACAAAAATGGTATTGACGTGCAGCACCTGGTGGTGTGCATCTTTTCAGCGCACATTGTGGCAGGTCAAGGTCAATGATGAAGGTAAAAAATATCCTAAAATGATGGGGACAGTCATAGCTCCCGAGCTAAGGCACATCAATCCTTGCAATCGTCATTGTCAGGGAGCTGACCACCGTGCCCAACTTTCAGTCATATTTTTACACTGCTCAAGGTCAAGTTGAAGGACAGAGTGCACTTGAAATGACCGGGACAGCTCTAGCTCATGAGCGATAGAATGCACACTACAAAATTGTTACTTGCAGAATAGGTGATCACCGTGCGCAACTTTCAGTCGCATACTTCATTAGGTAAAGGTCAATTACAAAGGTCAGAATGCATTAAAACCTACGGGAACGGTTGTGCCTCCTGACATATGGAACCGATGCGCACAAAAATGATATTGAGGGACAGCACCTGGCGGTACGCATCTTTTTCATCGCACATTGCGGCATGTCAAGGTCAATCATGAAGGTCCAAAATATCCTAGAATGATGGGGACAGTCATAGCTCCCCAGCTAAGGCACATCAATCCTTGTAATCGTCATCGTCATGGAGCTGACTACTGTGTCCATCATTCAGTCATATTTTTAGACCGCTTAAGGTCATGTTGAAGGTCAGAGTGCACTTGAAATGACCGGGACAGTTCCAGCTCATGAACGATGGTATGCACACTACCAAATTGCTACTTGCAGAATAGGTAATCACCGTGTACAACTTTCAGTTGCATACTTCATTAGGTCAAGGTCAATTACACAGGTCAAAATGCAATAAAACATACGGGAACGGTTCTACCTCCTGACATATGGGACCGATGCGCACAAAAAGGTATTGACGGACAGCACCTGGCGGTGTGCATCTTTTCATCGCACATTGCGGCAGGTCAAGGTCAATCATGAAGGTCAAGAATGTCCAAGAATGACGGGGACAGTCATAGCTCCCCAGCTAAGGTACATCAATCCTTCTAATCGTCATTGTCAGGGAGCTGACCATTGTACGGAACTTGTAGGCATATTTTTCGGCCGCTCAAGGTCAAGGTGAAGATCATAGTGCATTTGAAATGACCAGGACAGTTCCACCCTAAGAGCGATTGTATGCACACTACCAAATTGCTACTTGCAGAATAGGTAATCACCGTGTACAACTTTCAGTTCAATACTTCATTAGGTCAAGGTCAATTACACAGGTCAGAATGCATCAAAACCTACGGGAACGGTTGTGCCTCCTGACATGTGAGACCGATGCGCACAAAAGGTTATTGACGGACACCACCTGGCGGTACGCATCTTTCATCGCACATTGTGGAGGTCAAGGTCAATCATGAAGGTCAAAATTGTGCTAGAATGATGGGGACATTCATAGCTCCCCAGCTAGGGCACATCAATCCTTGTAATCTTCATTGTCAGGGAGCTGATCACTGTGCGAAACTTTTTAGTCATATTTTACACCGCTCAAGGTCAAGTTGAAGGTCATAGAGCACTTGAAATGACCGGGACAGTTCTAGCTCATGAGCGATAGCGTGCACACTACCAAATTGTTACTTGCAGAATAGGTGATCACCGTGTACAACTTTCAGTTGCATATTCATTAGGTCAAGGTCAATTACAAAGATCAGAATGCATTAAAAACTACGGGAACGGTTACGCCTCCCGACATATGGGACAGATGCGCACAAAAGGGTACTGACGGAGAGCACCTGGCGGTGTGCATCTTTTCATCGCACATTGCGGCAGGTCAAGGTCAATCATGAAGGTCAAAGATGTCCTAAAATGATGGGGATAGTCATAGCTGCCCAGCTAAAGCACATCAATCCTTGTAATCGTCATTGTCAGGAAGTTGAACACTGTGATACATTTTTAGTCATATTTTTAGACCGCTCAAGGTCAAGGTGAAGGTCATAGTGCAATTGAAATGAACGGGACAGCTCTAGCTCATGAGCGATAGAATGCACACTACCAAGTTTTGTCTTGCAGAATAGGCGATCACTGTGCACAACTTTCAGTTGCCCACTTCATTAGGTCAAGATCAATTACAAAGGTCAGAATGCATTCAAAACGCCTGGAACGGTGGCGCCTGTGATGATAGCCTTATATCTTGGGGTTAACTTGGGGTCAAATGAGGGCATGTAAGGTCGCAGTGCCAAGTTCCGGCTTCCTTATACCTGGACTGCATGACATAGCTTTTCGGGTTATTTCCCAAAGAGAAACTCGGCAAGTACCTCCCTGCAATCAAATCCATGCAATTATCCCTGCAAGTACACAGGCCGTAGTTGTGTGCCAATGGTCCATTCAATCCTAAATTTGCATCCACTTGATGCAAAACATGCGGTTTTTCCACCTCGGTACGTACGAGCAGGTTTGCAACATGACAGTCGCGTTACTGGTTAATCCAGCAAAAACAATTTAAGCAAAATGTGCTCTGGATGTTCATTTGAAGGTACCGAAAATTTCACGATACCGAGAATCGTGCCGGGGCCCAAAAAAGTCGCGCTGGGGCCACCAAAATTCGCGTCGGTCCACCAAAATTTGTGCAGGGGGCTCCAAATAAATACGGCAGGCCCAGAAAACTCGTTCCGAGGCCAGAAAATCTGTAACAGGAACTGCCAAGATAGCGTTGGGGTCACAGCTAAGTACAACGCGCCCCCGCAAACTCGAACCGGTTCCCCCAAATATCACGCTCGGGACCCACAATTACTATCGGTAGTCCCAAAAATCTTGTCTGGGCATCAAACATTCACGTCGGGGTTTCCAAGAATTGGCGTCTAGGGCCCCACATAAGCACAGTGTGACCCCAAAAATCGCATCGGTATCCCCAAAAATCAAGCCGGAGTCTTCCAAAATATGGAAAGGATTCCAACAAATAATTGTCCGGATCAGAAAAATGGCTCTGGAGCACCGAACATATCATCAGAGACCTTCACAAATCGCGTACAGCCCCGCAAAACATACCGGAGCTCGAAAAAAATAGAGGTGAAATACAAAAACATGGCGCCAGGGGCTTCTCGCTTGGCTTTCGCATTCCTAAATACTTCTGGGTTGTGTGTTATGTGCCCTGGGATTATTCAAGGCAGATGCGTTGTATTATTTTCTTCACCAGGTAATTTTCGAGCAACCATCACACCTTCATACTTTCATGACAAGGCACTAGAATGTGAAGGTCAGAAAGGGCCTGACATGAAAAAAAAATAATCCGAGTTCTTGCTGGTGTGGTTTTATGAACGAGGGTCCTATTGTTAGGCAGAACTTGTTGCGTGAACCCTGGCCCCACCACCCGATCCATGAATTCCAGTTCAACGGCATTATTTTGGCCGAAGTTTAACGTGCCGTCAATGCACCGACCGACCGTAGCTCGTCCCCGGCCTTATCGGGCCAACTGACAACTGACCCTCCCAGCCGCTTAGCTCGCTAAATGCGAGCACGTGAAGCGACGCGAACCCTATGTTGCCAGGACAGGGAGACCAGTGCAGGCCAGCGCTCTAACCAGCTGAGCTACCGGGGTGGGATTTGATTTAGATTGCCAGATATCGTGATTCTTAGCAGGTATTCCCCCAGACGTTTCTCCGGCAGCGTTCACCTTACGTGTTTGCACTGGCTGTTCAGGAGTGAGCGAGCGTTGTGAGCTAACGCAGTGATACAAATGCTAAAACCCACTTAGTCTTTCATGCTTGAATTTTGAGGATATCTGGTACTCGGCCTCTTTTCAGATGATATTGATATTAGATGAACTAACGTGAAAACGATGCGTTAGGTAGATTTAACTGGCAGTTGCAATTGATAAGGATTAAATATTGTCATTATTTTCACCATCAAGTAAGAGCGCGCAAATATGGCCACAAATCGATTAAAAAGATTCAAATACTAAATCATCATTTTATATTGAATATCTGAACGAAGTCCGCTCCACTGTCTTCGTCTGTGTAATGCATGTTGGCATGATTGGGGCCCTGATTCCCGACCTGGGTGTATTTCTGTGTCTTGCCCACACATATTAATAGCAATAATGTATTAATAGATTGCCATCACGCATGTGTGTGGATGGGCTCGTAGATTGTCAGGTAACATTGCTCGTTGATATATGATCAACGGAGGAAACGTGGCTAGTGAACTCTTGCGCACAGTTAGAACGGAACGTCACTTGGTCTGACGGGTAGTTGGTCACACTCGTTGCTATGACAACCAGCACTGTGGAGCGGACGGCCCCTTGACATCGGAGCCGACACACGGGTGGCGGGAGGGCGGCAATGATATATGGGGGCCGGCGGCACCGCATGACGGCTCCACACCACGACCACTGACCGGATGGTGAATAGCTCTCTCCATGGTGCACTGTTGTAAGCGGTCGTCAAAAGTGACCAATAGTGGGAAAAGTCGACATTTGACTCCTGCAAAACGATTGGGAAACATGGATTTTTTTTAAAAAAAACTTCGGTGTGGTGTGTTCAAATATTGTTTTCGGGCGTAGGTTTTTCCCACAGCAGCACGTCAAGTCTATTGGGGCTTGTTGCTTGCGTACATTTACCACACTGGTATTTTATATTGCACACCTTTACCATATGTACGTTTGTCACACGTCCTTTTACATTTACCTGCTGTGATGGATGTAGATAGCTGCGGGGATAGATGTAGCAGGGATAGATGTACGTAGCTGTGTGTACGTGCATCTGCCGTACATACTTTTACGCATACGTACATTTGCTTGCGTACATCTGTTATGCGTACATTTCCTCTTGAATCGGCGTGCATCCTACAAAAGTTATGGTGGATTCAAGGAGTACTATAGAGGCCATATAACTGGACCAAAATTTCCCCATATCAATTTTTTCCCTTTGTTTCAGATACTTCATGCCGTCATCCGTCAGCAACTGGCACCGCCGTCATCATTGACTTTCTGGTTGCGTGTGATTGATTCACTGCCATATTCGAGTAGAGGAGTAACACAACGAAAGAAAGCTATTGCTGCTTCTCGCCGACTGCTCTATCTGTACAGCAGCAACGTTAATTTTGCGCAAGATATGAATGAAGTCGTCAATTCGTCACTGGAGTGTTCTGACTCTTTGGATCGCGAAAAGCCTCAAGATAATGTGAACTCTCCGAACCAAAAACGTTCAGAGGATGCGGAACACAACCGAGACCAGAGAGTATATTCGCATCGAACAACATGCCGGAACATAAAAGACTTCCAGAAGAAAGAAACTAACCGTGACGCACGTTCTTCTCTAGAAGAAGATGGTTGGGAGCACCTTCCGGGCAGAGAACACGTTTCAAATGGAGCGGAGTTCTCATATATAGAGTACGAACCAAATTTGGAGTACATTTCGGACGGGAAGGAAATATCAAACCGACGAAAGTCTGCTACTGCACAGTGGGAAAATCCTCTTCTCAAATGCAAAGAAGATTCACCAGTAAGAGTATACTCGTCGAATCATGGAGACACCCGAGATCATAAGGGCTTATTACCCGGACAAAATCAACCAAACCAAGAGAGCGTGGAGTGTGTTTTGCATCCCCTAAATCAAGAGCACTCATCAGACTTGAATAACTCACTGGGCCGATAAATCTCCACAAAACGGCAACATTACCAACATGAAGATGAACCATGTGATCAAGAAAGCCCTCAGAAAATCCAAGGTGCCTCTGACTTACATGACTTAATGGAAGGAGAATACTCGCCAGGGGTGGACAATTCCACACAGCGTGCAAGCCATCAATATCCAGGCAACATATTCCACCAGGAGGTCCTTCCAAAAAATGAAAATGTACGAAAGAAAGAAGACTCACCGGACCGGAACTGACACCGAGACCAAGAAGCGATAGGAGACCAAAAGGATTTGTTTGACAGAACAGACTTTTCGGACATAGAATGGGTTGACCAAGTGTATCCATCAGATAAGGAAAACGCTTTGGATGAAGGAGATTTATTAGACGAAGAAAGTGTGCCAGGCGGAGAAGAATCACCAGACCGACAAAGCCCCCGAAGGCAACCGATTCATTGAGCTCAGACGATCTATCTGACCAGGGTGACTTACGGATCCAGGGATACCCTCTGGACTGTGAAAAGTCGCTTGAAAAAGCATGCCTTTCCGATTGGGAAGACTCACCAGTCTTAGACGACCCTAGCGACCAGAATGGTACTTTAACCCAAAAAAGTTCATCATGTCGACAAACTCCCTCAACTCCTACAGATATGGTGGACCGAATAAATTTCCCTGGACGACATAATGATGGGGATCAAGCAGAAAGCTGGAATCGGAAGGATTCTTCAGAGATAGAATGCTTTTCAGACCAAGGTAACTTCCACGGAAGAGACGTCCCAGGCAGATATGACCCTCAGAGGCCACAGGAAAGCCATTGGGGGCAAGACTCATTGGATGAAACAGTCCCCCATGGACAGGCAAAGCCCAGAGGACCAAGAAGGAAGCGTGAAAGGACAGGCCAAGCGAGGCCAACACAACTTACCAATCACAGAATACCCCCTGATGGGAAGGACAATGCAGGTTCACTGAAGCAGACTGAAACGGTGCACATTGCTGTGGAAGAATGGCGCAACTTTCTCTCGCCACAGGTAGCAAACTTCGGAGGGGTTGGAGAACATACATGATTAAGAAGGTTAGCAGAGTGAACTAAAGATCATGGAGCTGCCTATCGACCCGAAAAAAGACCTTACCTTGCTGGTAATTCGCCACGGAAAGCCAGTTCACGACGGCCCCGGAGCACGACGTCCTCTCACAGGACACGAACGCGCAACAACTGCAAAGGCTACAATCAATTTGGGTGCCTATAATATGCGACGTGACTTCCTGAACAGTGCGGTTGAGGAAGAGCTTGCAGAAGGAAATTTCACCAGAGTACCGAACGCATCAGTTCTACGAACTGCCGCAACAGAAAAACGCAAGGCGGAACGGTTCAGTGACAACATCATGCAAGATCTCAACATCACTATGGAGGCTTCCAGAAGCTGCGATGTGACATCAGAGGTGATCATTGGCGACATTCATGCTGTATGTCGAGAGCCATTCTTTGTTCACATATATAAAGAAAATTTGCTAAAAAAGCATAAAAAGGTTCCTACGCCAATTCACATTGACGCCACGAGATCAGTGGTAAAGAATATAGGAGACCGAGCCGTGTACTGCTATGCTGTAATAGCAGAAGGTGCACCAAAGGGGTACCCACTAGCTGTGATGACCTTAAATGCTCATACGACAGCCACGATTACCTGTTTCCTACACCGTCTGACTGAAGCCTTCAAAAAGCTACACAGAGTCCCACTCATACCGCCGATAGTTGCCACTGATTTCAGCTGGGCGATCATCCATTCTTCATTGGCAGCATTCGCACATACAAGCATACGCCACCATTTGAAAAGTGCGTGGAACAAGGCAATAGAAACAGGACAGACCCCACATACGCGCCACACTGTCAAGTGCACCCGGTTCTCTCTGTGCACTGCTCACGTGGCCAAGAACTTCTCATCACTTCTGAAGGAGCATGTTCGAGACAAAATGATCAGGAGAGCCTATATGTGGCTGCTATCTAATCTGATGGAAGCCTGTGATGTTGACGCAGCCAGCCGGAGGTTCGCTGACATCTGTCGTCTAGCACTATCTCGCAAGCCAGTGGAAGCCATCGAGTACAAACTGCCTGTCTTTACAGACGATGAAATACAAGTGGACGATGCCCCAGTGTTGCAACCAAACACCACGCTCCGAGACAGCACGCCGTTTGGAATATTCTGCTTGGATGTAGAAGCGTCCGTCAGAAGTGAACTTGACATGGATGCCAATATCACCAACAAATTTCACGCACCTGAATTGATTCGCGTCCTTCAAACGACATACATGCCGATGTTGCCATTTTGGACAAAGATCCTGTCGGATGACGGCACCTTGGCCTCTAATGCTGCAGTAGAAAGTTTTTTTCTTCAAAACGTTGAAGAAGACCATCCTGCAGTCACGCACAAAGTACACGCCAGCAGACTTCGTGCGCATTATCATGCGTGAATTATCTGCAAGAGTGAAAGAGGATATCCTGGAGGGGCACCAGCAGAAGCCGAGTAGGAAGCGAAAATCGTCGCCTGCTATTGATGAGGAGAAGTGGATGCCGAAAATGAAAAGACAGCGTCACTCTTACCATATGCAAAAGATGCCAAAATTCCCTTGTGATGCGCCGCCGTCAAGAACAACAGCAGTTGAACATAAGCCAGTACCCCAAAGAAAATCAGGAGC
Organism: Ashinkailepas kermadecensis; assembly: GCA_034440615.1. Lineage (NCBI taxonomy): Eukaryota > Metazoa > Arthropoda > Thecostraca > Neolepadidae > Ashinkailepas > Ashinkailepas kermadecensis. The sequence goes on from JAOTOM010002501.1 coordinate 12,032, forward strand.
TGATGCCACATTCGCTCAAGACGCAAGAGAGGTACCACAATACACCCAGCCACTAGCAATAGGGAACATTGTCATCAACGAGCAAAGCTGGAAAACATTCGAAGAAGGAATGTGGCTAGATGATTGCATCATTGACTCCAGCCTGCTGCTTGCTGCTCATGCGTCTGACCCAAAGGTTGTGTCATTCAGCGTGTTCGCATTGCCACAGATGACAACGATATCGACATCTCGAGAACTAACAAACATATTGCAACACCAGTACAAGTACTTGTTATCTGCGAATGTTTGGCTAGTTCCTTACAACACCGTCTTATACAACGGCTCCAGACACTGGGCGTTGTTCGTGGTCGCCCATTGCACGAAAATAATTATATACATCGACTCCCTGGCACCATCTAAACCACCTGCTGCAGCGCTAGAAGATGTGATGGTGCTGGCGACTCTATGCTGTGGACCAGGAACTTGGTCCGGCTGGAAGCTTGTTGTACCAAAACAAGACAAGCAAACAGACTCGTCTTCATGCGGCGTGCTGGTCTGTGTTGCTGCTGATGCAGTGTGCACGAACCTGCGAAACATTGCCCAAGCCGACGCGGCACAGCAGCTTGAATTCGTACGTTCCTACCGGAAAGAAATGAAGAAGCGATTGGCTCAAGTAAGTTAGCTAACAAATGTCTTTGTTTTATGGTGTGTGCGGGGTTCTTGCACAACATTTGGGTGTGCTTGAGCACACCAAATGACGGTTGCAGACTGAATGACTATCAATAGTTAAACAGCTCAACTAATTAGATACTACTTAACCATAAAGATACAGAGGAAATTAGAAACAAGTCGATCCAAAGGATGTCATTGGGCCATGCTATGCTTCCTGATTTAAAACGCGTACTAAAATCAGGCCGATGCGTTCGAATGAGACTCCACTGAACTTGCAAATATAATCTCAATAATGCTTCCAATGCGGGTCTGTATTCTCCATATCGCCTGCGGAGAAGAATATGAAGAATATATAGTCCCCACGAATTTAATTTATGTTCGATTAAGGTAAACAGGCCAGCCTCAGTTAACACCGTGATAAAGCCACGTTCTTTCGGACGAGTGATACCTTGGAACTGACCCTTGACCTTGGTGAGATCAACTGAGCCCAGGTCACTGATCGCATCTCAGTAACCAACAAATGGGACACCCTGCTGAGATTCCTTACACCTATTCTCGACGAGCACCTGCCACTCAGAATCATCACAATTCGGAACCCAACAGCACCACATGTTAGCGAAGCTACCAAACAGCTTATGCATCGGCGAAGTGTATCTTTCGCTTGCACGAGTTATACTTCCAAGATAGAAAGACATACAAAGTGCTTAGCAGACGAGTTCGCTCAGCTATTACGCCTGACTGTGGGGACGAGATCAGCGGAAAGATAGCTCAGAAAGGCCCATTAGCGGCGTGACGTGCTATGAAGCCCATTATCGACAACAAAAAGGCTCTTACAGACTTCAAACTCAGGTCCTACCTGAGTAGTTAAATCAGTACCAACAATTTGGTAGTGTGCATACCATCGCTCATGAGCTAGGGCTGTCCCGGTCATTTCAAGTGCATTATGACCTTAACCTAGACCTTGAGTAGTCTAAAAATATGACTAAAAGTTGCGCACAGTGGTCAGCTTCCTGACAATGACAATTATATGGATTGATGTGCCTTAGCTGGAGATCTATGACTGTCCCCATCATTCTAGGACAATTTTGACCTTAATGATTGACCTTGACCTGCTGCAACGTGCGACGAAAAGATGCACAATGCCAGGTGCTGTCCGTCAATACCCCTTTTGTGCGCATCGGTACCATATGTCAGAAGGCACAGCTGTTCCCGTAGATTTTAATGCATTCTGACCTTTGTACTTGACCTTGACCTAATGAAGTATACAACTGAAAGTTGTGCATGGTGATCACCTATGCTGCAAGTAACAATTTGGTAGTGTGCATGCAATCGCTCATGAGCTGGGGCTGTCCCGGTCATTTCAAGTGCACTGTGACCTTAACCTTGACCTGGAGCGGTCTAAAAATACGACTAAAAGCTGCGCACAATGGTCAGCTTCCTGACAATGACGATTACAAGGATTGGTGTGCCTTAGTTAGGGAGCTATGACTGTCCCCATCATTCTAGGACAATTTTAACCTTCATCATTGACCTTGACCTGCTGCAACATACGACGAACAGATGCACAATGCCAGGTGCTGTCCGCAAATACCATTTTTGTGTGCATCGGTCCCATATGTCAGGAGGCGCAACCGTTCCCGTAACTTTTAATGCATTCTGACCTTTGTAATTAACCTTGACCTAATGAAGAATGCAACTGAAAGTTGTATACGGTGATCACCTCTTCTGCTAGTAGCAATTTGGTAGTGTGCATACTATCGCTCATGAGCTAGATCTGTCCCGTTCATTTCAAGTGCACTATGACCTTCACCTTGACCTCGATTGGTCTACAAATATGACTAAAAGTTGCGCACAGTGGTCAGCTCCCTGATAATGACGATTACAAGGATTGATGTGGCTTAGCTGGGGAGCTATGACTGTCCCCATCATTCTAGAACATTTTTGACCTTGATGATTGACCTTGACCTGCCGTAATGTACGATGAAAAGATGATCACCGGCAGGTGCTGTCGGTCAATACCAATTTTGTGTGCGTCGATCCCATATGTCGGGAGGCACAACCGTTCCCGTAGGCTTTAATGCATTCTGACCTTTGTCATTGACCTTGACCTAATGAAGTATGCAACTGAAAGTTGTGCACGGTGATCACCTATTCTGCAAGTAACAATTTGGTAGTGTGCATGCTATCGCTCATGAGCTAGAGCTGTCCCGGTCATTTCAAGTGCACTCTGACCTTCAACTTGACCTTAAGCGGTCTAAAAATATGACTGAAAGTTGGGCACAGTAGTCAGCTCCATGACGATGACCATTACAAGGATTGATGTGCCTTAGCTTGGGAGCTATGACTGTCCCCATCATTCTAGGATATTTTCGACCTTCATAATTGACCTTAACCTGCCGCAATGTGCGATGAAAAGATGCGCACCGCCAGGTGCTGTCCGTCAATACCATTTTTGTGCGCATCGGTCCCATATGTCAGGAGGCACAACCGTTCCCGTAGGTTTTAATGCATTCTGACCTTTGTAATTGACCTTTACCTAATGAAGTATGCAACCGAAAGTTGTGCACGGTGATCACCTATTCTGCAAGTAAAAATTTGGTAGTGTGCATGCTATCGCTCATGAGCTAGAGCTGTCCCGGTCATTTCAAATGCACGATGACCTTCAACTTGACCTTGAGCAGTGTAAAAAAATGACTGAATGATGGGCACAGTGGTCGGCTCCATGACAATGACGATTAAAAGGATTGATGTGCTTAGTTAAGGAGCTATGACTGTCCCCATCATTCTAAGACAATTTTGACCTTCATGATTGACCTTGACCTGCTACAACGTGCGACGAAAAGATGCACAATGCCAGGTGCTGTCCGTAAATACCATTTTTTTGTGCATCGGTCCCATATGTCAGGAGGCGCAACCGATTCCGTAACTTTTAATGCATTCTGACCTTTGTAATCGACCTTGATATGATGAAGAATGCAACTGAAAGTCGTGTACGGTGATCATCTCTTCTGCTAGTAGCAATTTGGTAGTGTGCGTGCTATCGCTCATGAGCTAGATCTGTCCCGTTCATTTCAAGTGCACTATGACCTTCACCTTGACCTCGATTGGTCTAAAAACATGACTAAAAGTTGCGCACAGTGGTCAGCTCCCTGATAATGACGATTACAAGGATTGATGTGCCTTAGCTGGGGAGCTATGACTGTCCCCATCATTCTATAACATTTTTGACCTTGATGATTGACCTTGACCTGCCGCAATGTACGATGAAAAGATGCACACCTCCAGGTGCTGTCCTTCAATACCCTTTTGTGCGCATCGGTCCCATATGTCAGCAGGCACAACCGTTCCCGTAGGTTTTAGTGCATTCTGACCTTTGTACTTGACCTTAACCTAATGAAGTATGCAACTGAAAGTTGTGCACGGTGATAACCTATTCTGCAGGTAACAATTTGGTAGTGTGCATACTCTCGCTCATGAGCTAGAGCTGTCTCTGTCATTTCAAGTGAACTATGACCTTCAACTTGACCTTGAGCGGTCTAAGAAATATGACTAAAAGTTGTGCACAGTGGTCAGCTCCATGACAATGACGATTACAAGGATAGATATTCATTAGCTGGGGAGCTATGACTGTCCCCATCATTCTAGGACATTTTTTACCTTCATGATTGACCTTGACCTGCCGCAATGTGCGATGAAATGATGCACACCGCCAGGTGCTGTCCGCCAATGCCCTTTTTGTGCGCATCGGTCGCATATGTCAGGAGGCTTAACCGTTCTCGTAGTTTTTAAAAAATGCATTCTGACCTTTGTAATTGACCGTGACCCAATGAAGTATGCAACTGAAAGTTGTGCACAGTGATAACCTCTTCTGCTAGTAACAATTTGGTTGTGCATGTCATCGTGCATGAGCTATAGCTGTCCCCGTCATTCTAAGTGATTTTTGACCTTGACATTTGACCCGGATCGAAGTAAAGTTATGATTACAAGTTGCGCGTTGTAATGGGCTATCTGGAAATAGCGACTGCCTGTATGTTCTCGCCCTCATTTGTAAGTTAGAGCTGTCCCGCTGGTTGACCTTCACATTTGATTATGTCGAGGTCAAACGGTTGCAGTTAACGCAAAACGAAGTTCAGATTCGTAAACAGCGAGGACGGTTTGACCATGGACGATAATTTGGGTGCAATCGGTTGTGTGTGCTGAATACGAATATGAATACGTGTGCCAACTTTACGGAAGCGAATGGGCTCTTGCAGATATCTCCATATATTGCGCGTTTGTTTCATAACAAACGCAGGGTATACGGCCTTCACTACATGAGCGAAAGGGTTCATTTAAATTGCTACGTGAAGGTCACTTTCGAGATATATATAGGGTCATGTTTCACACACAAAAATTCCCATTGATTTGTGAAATCAAGGAATGTGGGACATTGTTGGGTGGGAGCAAGTTACCTACCTCTTTAGATAGGTACGAGAGGTTACAAATGCTTCGACCGAAAGCACAACAAAAAGGTTTGTTTAGGACCAGTGGGGCTTTGGATTGGCCTCTAATGTGGTGCTTAGTCATCTCTGTACCACCATGCATTCACTGGCGGATTCAGGAAGGCGATCTCAGCCTTGTCCAGCCCCTGAAGCAGTCTGATTTGGAGCAAATTTGGTCTTTGAGCATTGTATGCAAAAGCTAGAAACATTTGATGGGGCAATGCTGTTCTAAACTCATCCTTAGGTATTGGATAAGCTTTCCAAATATGTGGAGTTTGAAAGTTTGTGAGAATTAGTTTTTGTTAGGCTCTACTGAACAACTGTAAACGAGTTTTCTGATTCTGTCATTGCATGCAGCTTGTACTGTTTTTTTACTGGTTTTAATTTCAAAACTGGGGAGAGTAGTCTAGGGGTAAGTTGCCCATCTCACAATGAAGATATTGTAGGTTCGAGTCTCACCTGTAGCTGCTTTTCACCCACATCCAATTGGCATGAGAGATTAGTGATGCTACATGACTCAATGGTTGAAGTGTTGTAAAACCAATAGCCACCAATAACCACCACTAATTTCAAAACCAGGCTTGGTCAGATCAGATGGCCTTCAATCTGTTCTTTGTGTCTATGATTTTGTGCATTTTTCCTCTTGTAGGTAAGTAAGTACCAAGGAAGTTTGGAAAGGAAAGCAGAAGGGGATGTAATGTAGGCAATCTCTAAATGTGATCACCTGGTTATGACAATTGAATAATGGATGAACAATTGTTGAATTCAGGTGAATTTGCACTTGCAGGTAATCTTTCAATTTGTGGAATTTCTTTTTGAATGCAATGCTGATGAATGTCATTAACATAATGTGATAGTCATTAATGTGATAATGTGATAGTCTTTGACATAGTCCTCTGCAAATGCTTACTTTCCAGTTGGAAGGCAAATAACACCCAAAAAGGTCTTTGAGTCAGGTAATATTGCGTAAACCATAATGTTAAAAAGTTATAGGCGACATAACCTAGCATAACCTAGCCAACCTTCCATGTAATGAAAAATATCATAAAAACACAATTGTTTTGAATAACATTTTCCCAGAATTTGTATGCTTAATGAACCCAACCTAACTTAGCTTAGCCTGACCTGTTTTTGAAGAAATATCTAGGTTTAAAAAACAACTTATAATGTAAAAAACTTACAAACAAGTTTTAGAACTTTAAACAATCAATTAAGAGCCTAACCTAACCTAATCTCTTTGTCTGGTTCATGGAGGTAAAATGTGTGTAAAACTTGTCTTGTGAATACCTTTAAGCATTCTTGAGCATACCTTGAAACATACCTTGAATAATGTCTGAGATTCTTTTTTGGTATTTTCCCCTACAATTTTGCATATTCACACAATTTTTTAATGCAATTTGGACCAATAAAAATATGAAGTGGTATATTGGTATACACTTTGTTAATTGGTGTATCAACCAAGCTATTTTATGGGTAGAACATTTATAGTTTTTGTTTGGCTGAGGAAAGATGATTCAATTTTCCTTAAATGCCTCTCCATGGTATGCTATATTGATGTAGCATGGAAAAAACTAGTTCATGAATATATTAGGAAATATTGAATTAATTCGAACTGCATGATTTGATGTATTTGTGCTTTCAGGTGTTTTATGAGTTCTGGAATTTTTATCCAATGCAATGTTTATAAATGTGATTAAGACAATATGATCAATAATTTTGTTGTTGATTGGTTGCTCTGCTTAAGGGTGCTCCGACCAGTGTCTGGTCATTTGTAGACCACTCATTTCCTCTACAAATGATTACGTCTCACTTGGCAAGCAGAATAATACCAAAAAACATGCTTCAAGTTAGGTAATATAGCATATAATATTGTTGAAAGCAAATTAATATATGGTTAGCCTAGCCTAACACCCCTTATATGAAAAATCCATTACAAATTGGGAAGCATTTTCAAACCATTTTTGTTGGAAGTGTGCAGTCAGGGTGTACTAAGGGACCTCTCCTTTTGCTGGGGTGCAGTCAGCAGTCTTGGCCCCATGTTTGCTATTGGGTCTATGGCCCCTTAGCCTCTCCCCTGGCTGTGCTGTTCTGTTTGCTACTGCTCTGCATTTTATTCAGTTCTTCAGTTAGTGACTGGGTGTGATTATTGTAAACCCATGCAGCTTTGTTTAGCAATCGTGCCAGTTCCTTGTACAAAGTTGATTTTCATGTGTATCCATGTCTATACCTCATTCCTTGCATTTTATAACGTTCATAGATAGCAACATTGCATATAAAGACCATCATCAATCATACAAAATCCTACTGGTGAAATTCTTCAACCTCCATTTTCTTGCCTGTCATATGAGGAACAGTTACATGTCTCAAGAAAGAATCAGTCTGGCCAGTGCTGCATTGGGAAGCCCAGATGAGCCACATGATTTGCAAGTGCCTGACCCTTCTTTCTTGTTCCAACTACATCTACAAATGGAGTGGAATGAAATGGAGCTGCTTGAAATGTTTGCTGACTTGATTTATGTCAGGAAGACTGTTTGCAAGACCTTAACCTCTCCATCTTTGCATTTAATTAGTGAATACATTGTTTTATCTCTCCTGCAGGGGAGAGATAAAGCATAATGACCTATCACCACTAGTATCACACCAGGGCCCTGATGTGATACTAGTGGTCATAGGCGCAACCGAAATGTTCCAAACAAGTGATACTAATGTTCCAAGAGTGATCTTTTTGCAACAAAAAATAAAAACAGCTGTCCTTAAAAAAACATCTGAATTTTCGGAACCGAACATATGAAGGGGCCAAAATCCGATGAGTTTGTATGGCAGGAGGGGTGATGGTGCAGTAGTGTGACATTTTCTACCTCACCCCATGTAGGTGCCTCGGACCGCCCCTGCTGGAGATAATCATCTCCTTGGACTCTTGGAACAGGTTCGCCAGTAGGCTGTCCCAGCAGGGTGGACGGCCTGGTTTCAGAAACTCTCGAAACGAAAGCATCACTGGTGTCATGGAGAACGCAAATGGCGCCTGGTTGACCAGGCCGAACCAACTTCTGTCGCCGGTGATATGCCGGTCAACCAGTGGCACGCGGAAAGTCCGAATACTCCGAGTGAAGTGTTCTGAAGAGCTGACACCTGTGCGTGTCAGGTTGAATCCATCGAACTCCAGTTCCGGTCTGGCAAAACGAACGTTTTCAGGGTTGAGCGTGATCCGTTCTCCGTTTTCAGGGCACAGATTCAGGTAGAGGCAGGCGTGGAGGAAGCTTCCTGGGAACAATGACTGTCCTGTGACACCACATAGTAGGTTGCCAATGATAATTGGGAACAGGTTTGCAAGGTCAAGGTCAGCCTTCATCTGATCATGCCAATGAACCGAAAGTGGTATCGGTATGTGGACAGCTGTGTGCACGGTGTCGGACTTCAATGTGAAGTGAAGGCTTTCGCCATGTATTGCATGTGCTTCGTAAAGAAGGTCCACCTGGACTGTTGGACATGGGAAGTAATCTGATCTGGATTGGACCCACCCCCGGATGTCATCATGAACAACGTGGGGAATCTGTAATGATCTGGATTCCGGGGCTTTGACTGCACTCGTGGTCGCATAGACAGGCAGATGTGTCAGAGGCTGGGGAAGATAGTGAAGTCAAAGCTGAATGAGAAGCAGAGGTTGTGGCAGTGGACTGTGATGACTGCGGTTTGTCCCTTGGCTTACAGTTCTGACACTCTGGCAGATGGCCATGACAACCGCACTTGAAGCAATGCTTGCCCCATGTAGGACATTTGGCCTGCATGTCCCGGAAGGTTTCACAGTGGTCAGCACTGCCGCCACCATAGCATCGGGTAGCCATGGCTGCGGGTATCCTTGTGAGGTCGTGCAGGTGTTCTGATCTTCTTCAGTGCTGGTATTGTGAATGTTGCACATTGATAGAGGCAGGAGTGGCCAGCAACACCTCATGGGACCTCTTGACAATCTCTTTCGCAGCAATGAGGTCCACGATCTGCTGCTGAGCAGTCAGTTCGGCACCCCTAGCCAGCGCGTCTTCGTGCGTGGTTGGTGATGCCAGTCCACGTACCAGTGTCTCAATTCCTCATGGTAGTCTACAACTGTCTGACTGTTTACACCAAGCTTACTGTACCCGCAGAGGGCTGCTTGGCTACGGTGATCGGCTAGGAACTGAATCGCAGGCTGCTCATGTCACTGTATCATGGACAGCATAGCACGCCGGTTGACGATCTTGCTTTGAGCCAGTGTCTTTATCTTCAGTGGGAGATCGGTCTCGGGTATCGTAGACATGGGTGCCCCGATACTCCTGAAGAGATCCTCACGTGAGTCGTCCGAGTACGCATCGATCAGCTGTTCCTGGCAGACTTGCCCTGATATATCTGTCGACCATTTGCACCTGTTCCATTCTGCGACAAAGAAGTGCCACTTTGCCTCTGACATATCTAGGTAGGTGCAGGGCCCGACAGACCTTTTATGCCCTGGACGGGGTTGGTGGTAGTCCAAATTGGTCAGTGGTGATAGCACCAGCTGGACGGCCAGTGGTGGTAGCACCAGCTGGACGACCAGTGGTGGTAGCACCAGCTGGACGGCCAGTGGTGGTAGCACCAGCTGGACGGCCAGTGGTGGTAGCACCAGCTGGACGGCCAGTGGTGGTAGCACCAGCTGGACGACCAGTGGTGGTAGCACCAGCTGGACGACCAGTGGTGGTAGCACCAGTAGGACGGCCGATGGTGGTAGCACCAGCAGGATGGGCAGTGGTGATAACACCAGCAGGACGGCCAGTGGTGATAGCACCAGCAGGACAGCCGTTGGTGGTAGCACCAGCAGGGCAGGCTGTGGTGATAGCACCAGCAGCATGGGCAGTGGTGATAGCACCAGCGGGATGGGTAGTGGTGATAGCACCAGCGGGATTGGTAGTGGTGATAGCACCAGCGGGATTGGTAGTGGTGATAGCACCAGCGGGATGGGTAGTGGTGATAACACCAGCAGGACGGGCAGTGGTGATAGCACCCGCGGGACGGACAGGCGCTGCAGGCGGTTCCTCAGCAGTGGTGCCGGAATGCACCAGCATCTCCAGGATCTGGCCCTGCTGGGCCATTTGCTGCTGCAGCAGCCGGAGCACTGTAGTCATGTGCTCCTGTGGCTTATCTTCACCCATGGAAGCCTAGGTTCGTTCAAAATGCCGACCGGACCATTCATGAATATTCTTATCATAAGGATTTTGCTATTATTGCAATTCAATTTGCAACCAAAATATACGAACAGTTGATGCAGGCATTACAATATCTATCTCTTCATTTCTAACGTTCTTTTTACCTGAAGTTCTTGAATAATTCCATGTTTGCTGGGTTAACCAACAAAAAATTGTATGGCTTTACATGGTGTTCCGTGGTTCTTTTACTGTGTTTGTGAGAACATCAACCTTCAGCTCTACCAGTCGATGATGTGCGCTTAGATTCTCATGTTGTAGCTAAACAATTATGGGTCAGGCTATCTCCGAGTCAGTTGAGCTTTAGATACTTGAAAATGGCCGATTTAACGAATGGTAACCTCGATTGGCCGACAGTGAGCTTCATCTGTGACTGGATTAATCTTGTGTTATGGAGTTCCCGTGACTCCTCAAGTGCATGGAAAACTTCGCATTTCCTGATCACAGAAGCGTTTTGCCAAAGGCGTTTTACAAAGTACTATTTGATAGTATGCATATTTGTTTCCATTTTAGCATTGGGCCTGTTGCCATTTGCCTTTAGATCATACACGGCAATTTGATCCATGTCATATTTCCTGTCGTCATCACCTGTACAACGTGCCACATAAGCGGTCTGCATGGCTGTGTACTGGCTGTTAACTGTACCTACTTGCTTCTTTCAGATGCCATGCGCGTGCTCAGTTACAAACTGTCTATCATACGGTGCTGCTAGCAATGAGATTTGTCCAATGCCAGTACCTATATCATTTCATAGATTCCCTAAGACTCGGGAATTGAGAATCAGGTGGATCCATTTCTGCAAGCGAACCGAACCACTTAAACAAAGCTCCAGAATATGTTCCCTTCACTTCAGCCCTGACTCGTATGAGACAAGGTTTATCCGGCATTCTGGCATTACAAGGCAAAGGCTGAAGCAAGACGCAGTGCCAAACAGAAATGGCCCATCTAATGCGCAGTAAGTCAGTGACAAAATGTCGTTTTTTCTACATCCATTGCACTAGGAGTCTGCTGTGTCTGAATGGTTGTCATCCGCCTTGATTTTGTTTTTTTGTTGGAAATATATTAATTAACAACACATTAATGTGTTAATAAACAACACATAAATGTGTTGTTTTTGTTTATCTTAGTGCATGGTGAATGAAGATGTTTTGAAATTGCATAATGTGCATGGTGTGTAGGACGTATGGTCTTGTCGCAGTCACTTTTGGAAATAGGGCTCTTTTTCCCAAGTCATGATGTGGCGATAAAGGCGAGAAAAACCAAGAAAATGTGTGAATTGTATTTTTTTATGCAAAACATGTATGAATCGCGCATGCACTTGCTCGCTCGCGTAATGTGTATATATATATATATATATACTATGTGAGCGTATTTATATTACTTGCTTATTTTCGCTGATGTTTCCCGTGCCGCGTATCAAGATCAAGAACCTAGATGAATTTGAGAAGCTGAAATTGAAGCATTTTTTTCCGATATGATTATTTTGACGTAATGATTTCAGCTGGTCGAAAGCACATACCCACGTGCAAAGGGTAACTTGCCTTGAACTATTTCGGGCTCATGGGGGGGGGGGGAACCATAGTTATATAGATCTGTTTAACTCGCTTCAGAAATTCTGGGTAATATCGCTGCAGTGACGTACCCGAAAGCTGCTTAGGGTGTACCGCAGGGAGAAGCCTGCCCATGATCGTACACTTCTTAGTTTTCCCTTTATGGTATCTCTATTTGTTTGTACTACAAAGACATTCATTTGTGCCTGCTACTTTGCCGTTGCGTTTTGATGAGTAGTGGGCTTACAAATGCATCGATATATTTTATAAACATGTTAAGCATCTCTAATTGTGGGCGAGGGCGAGGCCCAAACAAATCTACTCCCCTGTATCTGGTACATACCCTGAGCATGGTACGTCTCCTGTACATGGTACATCTGTACATGATGGATCCCCTGTACATGGTACAGAAGTTCAACTGGGCGGCCCAACCGGCTCGGCCTGGCCCAACGCAACACCCTTGGAACCGGAGTAACTCTTTCTTACATCGTTGCGCGTTGTATTCATGCGCTCTCTGACTCAGGCATGCTTATTTAATTGCTATCTTTACCAATTTTTATCCCTATACTCTTCTTGAAGTGTAATTAATATTTTCTCAAAGAAAGATATTTGCGGCGGCTTTTCCCGCTTTCAAAACCGTCCCACGGTGCAATGTAGCATTTCAGTTTGAATTTTGCTAATCAAAGCCAGATCTGCTCCTGTCATTTTGAGATTTACTCGTTTTCTCGTATTATGTCTTGTGAAGTACTTGTTCAAAGAAAGTTTTTTTGCGGCGTCATTCCTGCCCACGGGCAGTTAACCACAGATTACGATTCCCGCCCACGGGCAGCTAACCACAGATTATGGTTCCCACTCACGGGCAGCTAACCACAGATTACGGTTCCTGCCCACGGGCAGCTAACTACAGTTTACTGTTCCTGCCCACGGGCAGCCAACCACAGAGTACCATCAGAAAGCCCACGACAAAAGGGTCCAAAAATGGTATTAATTTTTAGTTTTAGATCATTTTCCAAATCCAAACAGCAGTTTTTGAGGAAAAAATATACTTCTCAAAAACGTTTAATATCTGCATGTTTTTTCACATTATTTAGGTCCTGGAAATTCAAAATAAACCATACAAACAGCAGTGTCTAAATCGGCTTAGACATATTACACAATTGGTGTGCAATTTGGAGGCACTGCCCAATTACATCCACGTAGCAAGTTCGTTTCAATATCTCTTAATGTGTATGAGTTATCCATCCTCGAACATTTTTGCGGGTGGTCCTCTTTGACCTGAGCTTGGTCAATGGCCATTCATGATCTGAGTTTAAAATGTTCACGTGAGACGCACAAATGATCATGGGAAGGGTACTGGAAATTTTGCGGCGCTACGCGCCAGCGTTTTACCGCGTTCGCGGTAACACTTTGGAGGTGGCGGCGTCAGAAACCCGAGACGGGACGGGGTTGCCAAGGTGGTATCACGGCCGATTAGTGTTGCGGGGGACCGGGTTCAGTCCTGATGAGAGAATCACGGCTCTTTATTTGTGCTTTTGGTAATGCAGCCTGTTGAATGTTTCGCACCCGAAATCACCTATGACTGAACTGCACGGGGATTCAGCTACGTGACGCTTGCCCTCGCTCGTCCAGGGCCCGTATTGACGTCTTATGTTGGTAAATACGACCAAGGGCGAGGTCCGAGCGAATCTGCTCCCGTGCAGATGGTAGAAAAGTTGGGACCTCAGCGGTCCGAACGTCACACTTTCGGAACTTAACAACTTCTGTTTTGTTACGGCGCTTCACGTCGTATTTTTCGTTACTAAGTTAGATGTGTTCTTTTAATCTTGATTGCTGCCATTTTCTATCCCAGTAGTGTTCAAGAAATGTGCTTAAACTTTAACCAAGGAAATTGTTTGCGGCGACTTTTCCGCTGGTGGTCGACTTCCAACACGTTGCATGGTGTAATGCAACATTTGAAGTTATAATTTTCCACAATTAGAGCCAGATCTGCTCATTTCATATGCATTTTATCGACAAGCATGATGGTACTTCTCATGAACTACTCCCAATCTTTGTTCAAATATGCGGCGACATTCCCCGGCGCGGTTAGCTTACCACGCGTATCTCATCGCAGCGGGCGCCCTCTGTCCGTCTCAGCCACTGCCGGTTGACCTTGTAGCGTCATGTACAGAGGCGCAGCCAAGGGGCCGCCCCGGTGATGAATTATTAGTGAAATAGGGTGGAACATATCATTTACTGAACACTGAATCGCATCCTTCCCAAAGCTGTATGGACATCTTGCTCCTTGGTGTGTGTTTATGTAGTCTTCATGCCTGGTTTCTAACAGCATCCCGTGTATAAGTATCATATTTATTCTCACCATAATGGATTCGGGATCGTGATACCGATCATCCCATAGCGCAATTCCAGGTAAAGGAATTATATATCATGTGTTGTGTTATACAATACTGGTTTCTAACGTAGGTATTTGTATCGTTATCGTTGATATCGATATCCCCAAATTAGATACCTCTTAAAACACACAACATGGGTACAGCCATATGCACTCAATTGTATCAAAACTGGGTTTGAATTAATTAACAAGTATTTGAACTGACATTATTTCCATGGCAATTTCGACATCCTGCTGTACCCCTTTCGACATCTTACGCCTAACGAGAAACCATTATTTTAACACTGGTTACGCCCTTCCCCTCCTTAGCAAAGAAATACACTAGATTAACAAGAATTTTTGGGATTTGTACCACGTCAAACGGGAAGTTGTCAGCGCGCTTCGCGTGCCGATTTTGTTCTATTCAGACAAGAAAATCCTGCCCACGTCACTTGCCATGCACCACGTGACATACACGCCCCATAGCCTGGCAGTTTCAGATGTGGGCCGTCTCTCGCGCTGGAAGGTTGCATATATTGGGTGAAATGGATGTGAGCCGGAGAGACCGTGGCACAGTGCGGTACCTATTCTACTCCGACAATTTGGCATTGTGCACTACGTTTGAGGCACGAGAGCTCATTTGCGATCGGTCCACCAACCAATTTGCGGTTTGGTGCCAGATTATGTGCGTGCAGTAGGTTCCCACAACTCGCCAGTATCTTGCCCTTGCCCGCACAACGCCCCTAATGGCACCGTATGCCGGTGCATACACAAAATAGCGTTTTGTGGAAGGAATCGATTGTGACATCTTCGCCCCCTCTCTCTACTTGTGGCTCCCGTCTGACTCTCGGTCTTGATCTTGCATCAGATCTGGTCCCATCATGTTGCGGGAACTGCTGACAACATTTTGCGAAATATGTTGTGGGGCTGACGCATGTGAAAGCTTGGACATTCACGAACATGAAGGAAGGAATTCCAGGGGTCTGATTTGAAATAAGTGAAGTGCGGCTTTAGAATATTCAGGAATTGATTATTCCCTGGCATTTTAACTACTATTAGTTGATCAGCGCTATTATGTGTATTAGCTGATGCTGCAACCCCTAAACCTATCAAATAAGTAGACAAGCGAAGTTTACTTCTTCAATGTAAGTTTTGTCGCATAGAAGTAACGTCGCGTATGTTTATTTTTATTGGAAGTCGTGGCATGTGGAAGTGAAGTGTGCACCAACTGTTTAGTTAGAAGGAATGTCGCATTGAGGTTTTGGCATTATAAGTTTTGCCGTGCTAGCAGTCGTTGCATGTAACCAACAAGATGGAACAATTAAAAGCCTGAAACCCATCATGTTATGCACTGGTTGGTGAAACCGCTATACCGTGCAATGCGCATGCCTAATATGACTTCAATCCGGGCTACAAACGAAGAAAATGATATTCTAGAAACATCTTGTGTGTGACATGTTCCAGTACGAACTCGGCCTCAAATAGTTTGTATGCCCCATCCAGATATAAAATCACCATTGTATACTGTGCAATGTCGCAACATCTTATCTTTTTGACTCCGGTCTGAGCTAATTGCAAGGGAAATAGATGTAAAGATTTTACACGGACCTTGTTTGTTAATTTCTGACTAAATCTGTGTTAACCTTGACTGTTGCAGCAATGTGCCGACGCATGTTAGAAGTGATGTGGCTGCGTCGTGGAAGGGGGAGCGCAGGTCTATCGTGGAGCAGCTTCTCAAGGAACCCAGGTGATTGCTGAACATTATTTGGAATATAATAGCAATAGTGTGTTTGCAAGGGATGCCACCGGCGGCAGGATGAGCATCATCTCCAGAGTGTGCAACGGTCACCATTCCACTACCAGTTCACCGTGCCATTTCCGTGGCCGAGCTGCACGCCGAGTTCTCAGCAAGCGTCAAAATGTACCGACTCTGCTCGACTTATGCATGCAGACCGTTGTTGTCTGGCCACCAGAACTGTCAGTCGGGCGAGAGACTCGCCGGCGATCTGGATCCGCGTCCCACCATAGCATGCAGATGGAGACTCATTTTGTCTTCGAAGCGCGCGCTTTGTGCATTTGTTGGATTGCTTGTTGTTTGACAGCACCGCTGTACGGATGGCCGGTTGTTGCTGGCCATTTGTTGGATTCCTTGTTGTTTGACAGCGCCGCTGTACGGATGGCGGATGGCCGGTTGCTGCTGGCCATTTGTTGGATTGCCTGTTGTTTGACAGCGCCACCGTGCGGATGGCCGGCCGGCGCGTCGGTCAGCACGTGACGGCGGCATCAAGCTCTGACAGAGGTGACCCGGATGGGCCGGCACGGTGGGTCTACCGTCCGCCTGGCCACGCACCCGACCGTTTGGCCGGCGATGGCGCCGACTGTCAGCGCAACAGTCACGCCGACAGCCAACCAGAACACGATGCAAAACCGGCATCGAAAGTCAATTTGGAGAGCGTGATGCCAACGCTGAGGGACATCCTTCTGGAAACCAGGTACGTCTTTCGGTTGCGTGGATAGGAAACTCATTGTCACATAGACACTCTCATATTCGAATGACGGTGACATGGAGAAGAATATTGCTTGAAAGGTAAGAGCATTGTATTTATGGTTTGGTGGTCGCCACGTGCCAACGCACGGCTGTGGAAATGTGACGTATGGTGGGCTAAATGGAGTGTCTCTGTTCTGGGCTATTTTTCAGTATAGTTCTCAAGTCAGGGATGAATCCAGGAATTGTCATGTGGCACTTGTCCGGAGGGGCGCCTTCGGCTGAAAATGTGTTGAGCAGGGGAGGGCGTGACTCGAACACACTGAAGGGGCGCCTCTAAGGAGCGCCTTTGGCTGAAAATCCTTTCAGCGTGGGAAAGGGTGCACTCGAGCCTTCCCGGGAGACCTTTTCCCGGCCGGAGGGGCTGCCCCCGTATCCGCCCCTGTCTCAAGTGAGAGAGCTGGGAATGCTTTATCAAAATATTGAAGACGGAAGTGTCAACTAGGTCCCGAAGCTACCGAATTGCATGTTCCAGTGGCCGATATGCGACCTTGGGCTGGGGCCATTTATGTTGATTTGTCACCATTTATGTGAGCAAAGGTATTGCTTCAGCTTTGCTCACCAAGTTGGAAGATAAATTTTGATAGCTACTTTCATACAGGTGTTAACCATTTTTGTAATGCAATAAAACGTGCTTGGCATATCCGTATTTTTGGGACAGAGGAAAATTCCTCCATTCCATATATGACGTTCACAGAGTAATCAACAAAGACATGAACAAAATATCAAAAATGCTATGCGCCAAATAGGATTGTTTGAATTTCTTCGTGAGTCATGCTCAAGAAAGGCAAAAGGTTGTTTTAGCTGTTTTATTCAGCCGTACAATTCCAGCGGTAGTAATAGCCGCAGACAAAACAGTAAATGATGCGTTCGACCCATTGTAATTTTTTGTATGCGAAACCATTTCCACACCTGTGCCGTGAGCATGAAAGTTCCTTTCTTAAAATGCGAATGCTCTATGCCTTGTGGGTGTGTCACTGATGCGATGAATCATATTTTATGTTGAATGGGAAACGTCGAACTTCACAGGTAATCCATTACTGAGTAAATTGAGTGATTGAGTGTGCTCTGTAGCTTGGGCATCCATGCAGCAAATCAACACACATGACACCCCCCCCCCCCTTCCCCACCACCACAAAAAACAGTATGGTAGGATCCATTCAGATGGCCACGTCTCCATCCTCTAAACCCGTGCTGGTCCTGCGTCTGGATGACTGATACAGGCGGTGGAAACACAGAGGGGATGGCTGACAGGCGGTGGAGACACAGAGGCACTGCGTCGTCCCATTATTGACTGCAACAAAATTACATCAGATGTGACCCGCTCGCACTCTCTCGCTTAATGAGAATGCTCCGTCACCGCCGTGTGAATAATTATCCGGAAAATCGTGAAATTTGGTATCACGGCTGACTTATAGCGTTCGCTTCCCGAGCGATATCGGCGTAGGAACTCAACATTTTTCAGGTTCAGCTCCTCATTTACCGTGCATGAATTTCCGTTTACAAATGTTTTAAGAATAATGCCTTAAGATTGCTGGTCAAATTCCAAATATGGAAATACATTAGATTCATGCGGACCCCGGTTTGAAATAAAAGCTGCACCGTGACGTGAATGGTAGATTGTTCCGCCTTTTTAAATGCTGTGGGGTAGGTTTATGCAATGTGTTGCGCATTGCTAGTATCTTAGCTAGCTATACTATATTCTAGCATTTCCCGAATTTCGCCGACTTCAGAAGGCTTAACACGCGCACTGGAGGGGGGGGGGGGCGAAATCCGCCCACTCCTCCGGTTTTTCGTACGTAACTCCAAATTTTACCGGTCGATATACGCCATTTTTGCGTACCTGCTTAAAAATGACCGGCGCGTCGTTTAACGCAAGAAAACGGAAATCGAGAAATCGGAAACATTTTTGCGAGTTAGGGGCCGTTAGAGTAAAAAATATATTCGTTGCGCAAGACCACACAAATCGGCGCTGATGCGCTTCCCGTATATTGGCAAAAGGGAAATGTTCTTGGCAACACTAGCGACTTGTTTGATGTATATTGTTATGCTATATAGTTTCAAGGTCATGTTAGGTCACCGAGGTCAAGTCAGGTCAAGTTCATGACAGGTTTATGGAACCAAACTTGGTCAACTGGAATGTTGTCATAAATGCAAATGACTGTCATGCGATTGATGTCGCTTTGCATGTTACTCCCTACACATCCTTAAAACTATTGTTTGTCATTGTGTACCAAAGTGTTTCCATACTTTATTCATGTACTTCACTCCTTTCTTCGCGAAGCCGATTGCGCCGAGCTGCCCGACGGAGCAGTCGGGCGGGCGGCCCGGTTCCGGTAACTGGAACAGGTAACTGACCTGATAAAGTGCTGCTATATAGGTGACCTGAGGTCAAATTCCGGGTCTAACATCTGTATTGAATCATTAGTAATGTCCAAAACATCATTGATGCCCATTTTGGAGCACTTAAACACCATCACAGCGATCCATAACAATGACAAGCCAAGCCACACAAAAGAAGAAAATTTTGACATATGTGACCTGATTTGACCCTGAAGATATTGACCTAAGGTCATGAAGTTTGCACACAATAGAGTTCACTACCGTGCCCATCCACCCTGCGAATTTCGTTACTCCAGCTTTAATAGGAGCCGAGATCTTAGGGGGGGGGGGGCGGAATCCGCCCACCCCCCCACTCCAGTGCGCGTAATTTTCAGAGGCCCTCCAGGGCGCGTGTTAAACGAACAGTAAATACCGAAACTGATCAGGATAATTGGGCGTGAGATATGTTTTAGTAAGCTAAGGTAAAAATAACTTCGTTACGGCTTGGACAGAATTGCTGCTAGGCATCATACAAGTATAAGTACAAGCCGCCCCGATAGCTCAGTATGTTAGACCACCGGCCTATATTGGTCTCCCTTGTCCTGACAACGCAAGATTCGTGTCCCTTCACGTCCTCGCATTGCTGTCGGCTGGGAGGGTCAGTTTTCAACTGGCCCCGATAAGGCCGAGGACGAGGCACGAGGTCATGTCGGTGCATTGACGGCACGTTAAAGGAAACTAACCACCTTGCCAAAATTCTGCAATCATACTAATTAGGGGTATTGGCACCTGAAAATGATGAATATGACATTGGTTTTGCGAAATATTATGCCCATACTTCAAAAAACGGGATTTTGGACAGTTTTTATTTTTATCATAGGCCTCTAAAGGTTCGCCTTTAGGTTTAATTAAAGTTTAATTAATATAATTTACTTAAATTTTTAATTAAATTTAAATTAAATTTAATTAAAGCCTTTAGGTTTAATTAGGTTTAATTAGGTTTAATTAAATAAAAGGTTTAATTTCCATTGAAATGCTGTTTGCTTCCATATGCTTCCATATGAAGGAATTTTCACACCGCCCACCCAGTCTGTCCATGTCCCAAAACCGATGATAAAAGGCCTTATAACTTCGGCTGGAAGATGTTTTGGACCGAACGGAGTATGAGGTAAGTTATTTCTCGACGTGGTCTTCAAAACTGCTATCTCAGTTAAAATCCCATTATAAAGGTGGTTAGTTTCCTTTAAAGGAAACTAACCACCTTTATAATGGGATTTTAACTGAGATAGCAGTTTTGAAGACCACGTCGAGAAATAACTTACCTCATACTCCGTTCGGTCCAAAACATCTTCCAGCCGAAGTTATAAGGCCTTTTATCATCGGTTTTGGGACATGGACAGACTCGGTGGGCGTTGTGAAAATTCCTTTGGCGTTCTGAAATTCCTTCATATGGAAGCATATGGAAGCAAACAGCATTTCAATGGAAATTACAAGCTAGCGAGCGGGCCTTCCTTAACAAGAACCTCTGCTGCCCTTAACATAATATAAGTACAGTATCTAGTTTACCTGGTACTAATTTCATTCCTCAATGGTAATATATTTCAAACGGAAGGGTATATAAAAGTTATTTGCTTTGTTATTTGCTTTGTTGTTGCTTTGTTGTTATATGCGCCACTTTCGCCACGAAAACTTTGCGAGTCTATATTGCTGCCATAGAGTTATATTCCTCTCTTGGCGAACCTTTAGAGGCCTATGATAAAAAATAAATAAACTTTCCAAAATCCCGTTTTTTGAAGTATGGGCATAATATTTCGCAAAACCATTGTCATATTCATCATTTTCAGGTGCCAATACCCCTAATTAGTATGATTGCAGAATTTCGGCAAGGTGGTTAGTTTCCTTTAAACTCTCGGTTAAAACTCTGCCGTTAAACTGGAATTCTCGGACCGGATGGTGGGGCCAGGGTTCACACAACACGTTTTGCTTAGTATATGGCTATGGCTGGCTCATAAAGTGACCCCAGAAAAAAATTCGGATAAAAATTTATTAGCATTTTGCCAGGAACATCAAGATTTCATTGCTACCCACACCATGAAGAACATGAATACAACTTAGCGTATGCTATGGGATCAGAAATACATAATACAGTATTGCAATATAGTGTCTGTTTCTAACCTTTCCCACGTATTCAACAAGACCAGGTGGAAAACTAGATTTCCAATGCCTGTCGACTCCATTGAAATATTTACTTTTGAGTATAATCCATTATCAATGTAATCAAAGTTGCTACCAAGGCTGCTTGTTTGGAAATGGGAGAAGGGCATGATGATCATACCCGTGGAAATTTGAATACCTTTAGATGGATCTACCACTGACAGTCCATTTGTCAGAAATTTAACGAAAAATAATTTCTCTTGTTTTATGATACCAAGATGTCAGTGTGGTCGTTTTTCCACCAACCAATTGATTTGCGCTTCCTAACATGTTTACCTTTTACCGAAATCCCCAGATCTTCCTTTCGAAATTGTAATTATTCATAAAGTCGAGGTGCGGTAGCATTCTCGTTAGCAAGGACAACAAGCTAGAGCTTCTGAGCAGTGTAAAACTAATTATGAGTCAGTGCAGCTTTAAGGAACGTTTTTTCCGCCATGACCTGGGAGGTTTAAGACCGGGGGGGGGATAAGCTGATCCAGGGCATCAGAATGGGCGAAATGTATTTTGAATTAACGTAGAATGAATGAATAAGAATAATGTGGAATCGATGGATCAATTGGAATCAATTGGAATGAAGGTTATTATGACTTAACTTGTTAATTGCTATTTTCTAGTGCTTCCTTTGCAAAATAACCATCGCAGTGCAATCGGTCAATTCCGTCGTGATATTTTTCCGAGAGAACCAGGCCACTCGTGTGGCTTTGAAGTGTGACCTAACTGCATGACCGACGCAGTCGATGCGCCCCTAAACTCCGAAGTATGACCTAATGACGGCACTTAATTATTATTAATTATTAAGAGCATATTGCGGAAAAAATATACGTTCTGTCTATTCGGGCCACGAAACCAAAGTAGGCTCCATTGGACATAATTTCGACACCTAATGAACGCATATTGTGTCAGATTCTGGTCCCAATCTATTCAGGTCAGGGTCACGGAACTGGAGAAGGTAAAGACAGAACATCCGGTTATGTGACCTGAATGTACCAGACTTTTATTGTTACCCACTTATGTCTTTGACATAAGTGGGCGCAAAATGGCAAAGGCGACGCGCCCGAAAACACAAATTCACCACCACCATCACTTTGACATAATGTATGCGTATTCATTGTCGATATTATATAAACCGGAGCCTGCTTTGGTTCCGTGCCCTAAACTAACGGTACATTCTTACTTTAAACCCAATAGGGCATTTTGAGAACAAAATATTGTAAAAACAAGTTTCTGAACGTGGTTAAGACCCACGGTTCATTTCCGCGGGAAATACATAATTTTCAGCTGGCTACGAACTGTTGCGCCAATAACGTAGCATAACCCAACCTAACCTAACCTAGCCTTGTTTGCTCAACCTAGCCTAGTCCATCATCAACTCTTTGAAAATTATCAATCTTTTTATTTGTTCTGATCTCAGTTCTAAAAAGTTGAAAACATTTGGTTTAATTTCCCACGGTAATAAATGGTCACATCATCTTTATGACGTCCAAAAACGTGCTTCTACAACATTTTATCTTGTGTCGTCTCGAAGTGTCCTATCAGGTTAAAGTCACAAAATTCCAAATAGACCCGGCTTGTGTTTTTAAAAAAAGAATAATTTGGCACAGATGTAGAGACCTCGTCTCAATGCGGTTTCTGGGCATACATGTACACATTTATCATCGACGAACTGTTCAAATTCCAGTGATTATGCATGAGTGTTTGTGGAAATGCTGAAAAAGAAGTGAATCAATTGGAAATTAACCACACAATAGGTAACCAGATGAAGCAGAGATTTAACCTATATTTTTTTATTCACAATTTTAGGTGCGGAGCAGAAAACTTCTTGATGGTGACGTCAGCCAGGTTGGGCGTCCATATTTATCGACGCTCAGACACCGCCATTTTTGCCTGGTGCTTGTGTACGGTATCCGCTGCCCCCCCGCGCTTTATAGTTGTTGGCCGTGGCGGTTGGAGCCAAAGTTGGCAATTGAGGATCATTGGGATTGCATGCACTACTGTATACATGCCGGATTAAATGCAATCTATTTGTGTAATCAGTTTGAATATGTCCGTTGCATGCATGACTGCGTAGGTACCTAGGTACCAACCTACCTGTACATGTCCGATTAAATGCCGCCCATTTTTGGGAATCCGTTAGAATATAGCCATTATGTATTCCTTATGTGCCTATGTAGGTATGTAGGGGAAGAGGGGGGGGGGTATCTGAACACGTTCTGTTTCCTGAACACATACCTTTGGTCGTCTCCCACATCATGTTCAGTGCATAAATAACAAAAAGATGGTATTCATAAATGATGGACCTGTCTACCAAAATACGAAAGTCTGATCACATAATTTGGTATTATTCCAGAACTAGGTAAAATGCGATTTTTTGGATTTTTTTTTGGAATACAGGGTATTTTAATGTAAAAATCATGATGCGACCACTCATTTTCTCAGCAAATAATTATTTTTCAGTTGGCAAACAAATACAGGACCATAATCTTCACTCTGCAAACATAGCACATCGCGTATAATTATCCGTACCTGGTGTGTCACAGACGTGATAAAGAAGACATTCAACACTTCGGGCACTCAATTTGATACTCTTTGACATCGAAAACCTTATGTTTCTGCCTTAATTCGATATTATCTCCGAGAATGCATATACTCGCAACACGCCGTGCCAGCCACCGTCGACAAGGGTGGCGTCGACATTCCTTGCGATGCTGTATTATTTTATTTAAATATATTTGATGACGTCATGGCCAAAAAATTTGTTTCGGATAATTCTGGTTTTCCGGTTAGGTTAGGTTAGGTTTGGTTAGATTAGATTATATTATATTATGATATAATATATTTCATATATTATGCTACGTTATCTTAGTCTAGGTTAGGTTATTTTATTTTGTTGTATTATTTATATATTCATATTTAATTTTGAACTCTTGACCGTAAGCAGAACACGGCAGTGTAATAATGGCTTCATTGTGCACCGGTTGCAGTCTAGTTCCTCACAAAATTATTAAACTTTCTTTTGAAGATAATCAGGCAAGCTTAGAATTTTTCTGAAAACACCGTGTACTTCCAAACGAGGTAATTTGTCCAAATTGTTTGAGGCCCTGCCATTTTCACGTGAACAGGTGCAGGTGGGAGTGTTTTGTAACGCGGCGTGTCCCCAAGACCATCGTCATCAACCGTCGCTGACTTAAAAGTAATCATTTGCGGAGAAAATGAGTGGTCGCATCATGATTTTTACGTTAAGATACCCTGTATTCAAAAAAAATCCCAAAAATCGCATTTTACCTAGTTATGGAAATTTACCCATAATTCTACCTATTCTTTGTGTATGGAGGTTGCAAAGTTCACAGGAACCATTTTAGGCTTGCAAGAGCAATTGGCTTAAGGAAACCATAAGGAAGTGACTTTCAATTTTGTTTTGCAATTACACCAGCATTTTTTAGTGGCTACTAATAGCTTGTACCACAACAGCTACAGTGAGGTAATCCTGAACAGCAACATTTTCATGTTCAGAATACAGCACACCACTATAAAATAATCATCTGTTTTAAAGTTGCTCTTTGCAAGTGGTTAGAGGTTTTATTGAAAGGAATGTTTGAATATGGAAATTTTTAGAGTTTTTTTTTTTTTTTTTAGGATTTGTTGCATAATGCCTTAAGTGTTCAGAAACCTCCCCCTCTTCCCCTAGGTATCTGCCTAGCTATCTAGGTATCATGATCAGCCAGGGTGTTGTAAACATTGGCATGATATGACAATATTTATATGATATGACAATATTTACATGATATGAGAATATTAATATGATGCAGCACCTATGAACAAAAACAATGTTTTCATGTGTGGTTATGTGACAGCTTTCCTTTCAATTATGATCAAGATGATAATAATATGTGGGCTCTAGAGGCCTGTTTACACATGGCAGAATATGAACAGAATCTTACCTTGGCACACCCATTGTTTATGATGATGGCAGCAGAAATTGGTAGGCTGTGGCAGAAAATAGCAGGGGCCAGAAGACTGATGTTTTATTCTGCCAATATCATACCAGCTGGCTGACATCCATCCAATGTGCCATGAAGCACAGTGTTAAAATAATGATTTTTTGTTAGGTGTGAGATGTCGAAACAAGTACAGTAGGATGTCAAGATTTGACATGGAAACGATGTCATTTAACATAAATTATACGTTCTTCAAATACAATTCTGATCCAACAGAAGCAACTGATCCAACTTTTTCCTTTGTTTTGAGATGGCTAATTTAGGGGTAGATATTTTAGCAATAACGATGCAAAATACCTATCCTTATCAACTGATATTGTATAACAGACCATATCATAGACAATTCTTTTACCTGGGATTGTGCTAAGAGTTGTCGGTGTGTCACAATCCGCAATGGTGAGTATCAACTCAATATTTACCAACAAGATATTGGTAGAAATTATATGTGAAAACTTCATAATGACTCATCATGAAGCAGGATGTCGATACACTGTTCAGAGGGATGTCAATTAAATGTTCAGAGAGTGGTATATTCCACCCTATTTCATGAATAATGTATCACTGATGAAGCATCTCAGTTCCTTGTTTAGCACACCACAAATGATCCTCTGCAGTGCTAGTTGACTTACATTGTGCCACTTATTGTAATATCCAGATAGCATTAATTCCTAGATTTTGGGGTATTTTTATTACGCTAATGATTCAATGACATTATATATTACGCGAATGATCAATTCTGGTCGAAGCGCCCTAAAGCCCAAATAACTAACTGGGTATTATTACAGTTTGTGGTAACCACCAGACAAGTTTTACGCACATTTTATTTCTATGAAGCATACAAAGGGTTTAGGTTTGTTTAAGTTCGGTTAAGGTTTTGCATACATTTTTTCTGAAGTTTTTTTAATTGAGCTTTTCTTCAAAAGCATTTCAGGCTAGCTTAGGTTAGGTTTTCTTTCATTGGAACATTTGTGAGATATGATAATTGTTTGGAAATTTTCCAATTAAAAAGAAAGTAATTTGCTTTCTTGCATGGAAGGTTAGACTAGGGTAGGTTGTGTTTTGTAATATAATATTCTTCTTGATTTTGCACCTTACTTTGCATGCTACATTAAAAAAAAACTCCAACCCCACTTTTTTGTGTTATTTTGCCTCTCAACTGAAACATATACATTTGCAGAATATTGGCCACATCATGTTTGGTACATTCATAAACATTGCATTAGAAATTCCAAGAAATCAAATTACCTTAAGCTGCAAATTTACCAATTTTTGGTACAAAATTCATTACAATTACATCAATCATTACAAGAAGGGCTCTTGCATGTCAATTGTAATGTTTTGCTATGGAGGATGTGGTAATGAGGTTATGATAACAGGGAAGCAGGGAGTAAAATAGTTCCCTGTTCGAGGACTGAATAGGATGTCAAAGTTGTGAAGCTGCATGTACCCTTGTGTCCGATAGTTTCAGCATGTGGTGATCCCTTGGACAAATTAACTTGGTTCCTTCAACATGTAGTCTCCCAACTTTTAGCTTTTGTACCAGCACATTTCAGGAACACTTATGAATATTTGGACCACTTGCAGAGCCAGTTTCCCCTCAGGGTTACTGTCAGGAGCTATTGCATTCACTGTTGATGTAGCTAACTTATCTGGCAATATACCAACGATGAAGCTATCTCAGCCACAATAGATCTGTGTTTGCATAACAATGAGATAAACATGTTTTGACTAGTTCTAACAGACAACAAACTTCTGAAATATTGCTTGAATAATAACTGAGATTCAGGACAGATATTACCCATCAGCAAGAGGGCATAGTCATAGGGAGCCAGATTGCTCTACCACTGGGCATCATATTCATGAATGCAGTTGAGACATCCAATTAACACCAGCCCATAACATACATGTGCTAGATTGATGATGTCCTGGGTATTTGGACCCACAGATCAGGGTAAATCTTTGATAAAAAGTGTTTTGGGAATTTTTTAACTTTCTTTTCAAAAAATGTTTATGAACGTGATTTGGAAGATGCGACCACTCGTTTTCGGTGCTCATGCTTGCTTTTCAATTTTATGGATGACTTCATAGTCATGTGATATGGTGTGATGACGTCATAGGTACGCACCGATGTTTCTATTGGCTAATGCTACAAATGGTTCACATGCCTTAATGACATGGTCGAAGGAGCTTAACCTAACCTAACCTAACCTAACCTAATAAAATATAATATACTCTAATCTAAAGTAATATAAACTAATATACGTGACGAGTGGTCTAGGGGTAGGATGCTCGTCTCACAATCGAAAGATGGTGGGTTCGAATCTCACCTGTCGCTACTCTTCGCCCGCGACCAATCGGCGTGAGAGATTGGCGACGCTATATGACTCAACGGTTGACGTGTCGTAAAACCAATAACCAACCAACCAATATAAACTAATATATTATAATATAAAAACACAACCATACTAATGATTTGCTAATGCCACAAACGATTCACATACCTTAATGAGATGGTTCCTGATGTGGGTCATTGCTGATGCCTATCCTGCTGCAACCGGCAGGGCTTGGCACACTAAGGGCAGATAACTCTGGCATTTAAAATTAGGTGGTGTGTAAAGAACATGCGACACTTCATTGGGGATCGTCAGGGAAATAAACATCTCAGTCAGCATGCTCTACATCGCATATTCTGCCCGCGACATGTAGACGATTGGCGCAGTTGGTTATGGCGTCTGCTTTCCGTACGGATGGTGGTGGGTTCGAATCTTGGCATTGTTACATTTTTAACCGATCACACAGTCGTTAGCTGTCGGGGCCGTTGGTTAATGTTGCACTTTAGATTACTTTACACCATCATATGAGTTGCTTGATGTAATAATATTTGTCCATGAAAGTAAAGAGGGAAATACTCAATTAAAGCCTCCTCATGCAATGAATGTCCAATTGGACCATTTGGAATTGTCATCGTGGAACTTTGTCTCTGGAAGGGTGCTTCGGCTGAAAAAATTTATGGGGCATTCGGGCACACTGAACGTCAGACTTCTTTCAATGTGCAATTCTGGCTGAAAACCTGAGGGGACACTGGGGACACATGCCCCCAGTGCCCCTTGTATCTGCCCCTATCCCAGAAACAATTGAAAGGGATTCTGATGAACTGGAGCCACTGAGATGGTTCCATGACAGCTTCACGCTGCCCAGCGGTAAGACTTCTCACTTTTTGCAGGCATTCAACTTTTGGTATCTTTGAACCAAAATAGTCCTACACCTACCTCACAGCAAGGGTTTGTGACCCCATGAAACATTGCATCCATATCCAGTTTGTTTGTTTATTTGGGCTTAAGGGCGCCTGAACTGCTAGTGGTTATCTAGCTCCCAGCATCCATATCCAGTTCAAGTTGTTTATTTCAACAGCCCTGTTCCGTACGCACCACATTCCGTTACATTTCGAGTGCAAGCAACGCTACCGTAGGAAGTGCAGAAGATCCCCGGTCAACATGCCTCACAACGTTCACGTGGGGGGGGGGGGTCGGCCACCTAAGATCTGAAATTAGAAGCACAAAATTTGAGGAATTACAGCTGTAGTGAACTTGCTGGAGTATACATTTCATGACCCCAGGTCAATGTCTTCAGGGTCAAATGAGGTCACAATCGGCCTCCACTCCACCCCAGCCGGCAACGCCCGTACGTACAGAAAGTATGCACGTTGCACTGCCGAACGGTAGGTAGAGACCGTTCATACGTACGCTCGCTACTACGCTGGTGCAGACCGTGAGTGCTGTCGTTACGGTCGGTAGTACGGACCCATCGTGCGATCGTTACGGCCAGCGTTAAAATTATAAACTTGCTTCATTGTTGTGATAATAAAGTTGAATGCTATCGTATGGCACTGGGTCACAAGTTGCACACACCAGTATTGCACTAACGGACCCAGAAGTGATATTGACAAGAGTTGGCTTGCTGCATCCCAACTATTTTCAATACCTCATAAGTACTATGAGAATGATTAATTAAATAGGAAAACCTAACCTAACCTAATATAATAAAATATACTCTAATGTAAACTAATATATACTAATATAAAGTGAAATATCATCATCTAAAAACGCAACCATACTATATATCGTGACGTCATCCGTCAGAACCTGATTGATTGTGCAGCTTCCATCAGCATTCTTGTGGAGTGATAGTGGTATGTGATCTGTGTGATAAAGAGGCAGAAAATAAGCATCTTCTATGTGAAGAAGTGTTGAATTAACTGTGGATTGTTGAATGTCCCTTTCATCACATCTAAGAAGCACCAGTTGAGGGATGGATAAATTATCTCACACAAAAAACAGCAGTGCTGCATGGATGGTGCATTATATAAATTATAGCTATGGTAAACCAAGAGGTAAGCACAAGCCCTGAAAACTGGTGGTCGCATCCTCTGAATCATGTTCGTAAACATCGTATTCCAAAAGACAATTCCCAAAATTCCCAAAACACCTTTTATCAAAATACTACCCAGATCAAAATCACTTGACACTTGTTCTTATTTCCTCAACAACTTCCATCTCTACATACAATTATCCATGGAGCACAGTGACCAGTCCAGTAACCAACAAGTACCTTTCCTGGTCACACTTCTGACCATCAACAAGGACAATGCTTATACAAATGAGCTATGCATAAGACTGATGGCAGCATCCATAATCCTTCCATTCTTTTTGGCACACCCCATCCAGACAAAAAGATCAGTTTTGTATGCATGGACATTGAGAGCCAAGCATCTCAGATCTAATGCTGATGCCCAAAACTGAGGCATGCAAAAAAGCAATACTTTGTTTCTGGCAAACAACTATCTGCCCTACATGATCAAAATAGCAATGTTTCAGGTAGCACACTCCATGAGAAGTACACATACACAAATGTGACGTTTGAACCAAAAACAAACATGCAACTTTCGTCAGCCTCCCATACATTGCATGGTATACATGCATACATTGATGATAAGCTCACCTCAGAAAATGACAGCAGCAATCAAAACATCAAAACTACCACTACGTATGGCATCGCAGAGTGGCAAAGCATCGGAAACTCTAACCAAGTCTGCTCTCAACCCACACCCATGTCCTGCTGGTAGCAAAAAAGTGCCACTGTTGGCTGGTGGGACTTCAAGGCAGATGCTACACACAGAACAACATCTACCTTATAACGTGCCAGCTATGCTGACCATTGAACATCATGTATATAGGGGTAACGAAATGCATGGTTAGGGACAGATTTAATGAGCACTTAAGAGTTGCTGAAAAGACCACTAACACCCCATTTGGCAAACACTTCAAAATCACTCATGTGGGCATCAGCAGACCATAGCACACTCAGCATATCCACTGTGCAAGTCTGCAAAGATGTTGCAGAGCTCAAAGTCAGTGAATCAATAGAGATTAGGAACAAAAAGCGATCATAAAACACAATGACAGCATCCTGGGCCTTTATAAAACGGGTTCCTTACACCAGACTTGTGCTCGACTCGAGTTGAATCGAGAATCGACTCATGAATCAATCGTTTTTGGATGAGTCGAGGGTTGAATCGATTCTTTTCCACAAAACATCTTGAGTCGTGAGCTGAATCACACCTTTCTAAAAAATAAATGAGTTGAATCATGAGTCAATCATTTGAATCACAATGAGTCATTTGAGTATTGTGACTCAAATGCAAGTTATGAACAAATGATATGAAACATGTATCTGTGTGAATGTTATGTCATGACACAAAGTAGGGAGTAAAAACAGCATAATTATTCATGCTTAGCAATACAACTGTCAACTTGTCATCTGCCAGTGAGTAAAGAATGAGGGGTACCAGTACTGAAGTTATTTACCAAAAACCGATGACAATAAATACAAATAATTATTAATGTTTAGCTTGGTATCCACAATCAGTAGCATGCATGAGTCAATCCTAGTACCTGAAAAAGAATATGGAACCGAAATTGTCCTGCACTGCAATGGGCATCTGCACTGAATAAAATTGTGTTGGTTTGTTATTTGTCACGTGCGCATCTGATATCATATCAGGTGCACGTGTGACAAATAACAAACAAAGGTACCTTTACTAGAAGGTAGATCGAAGTTTTCCTTCAAGCCCGCATGACGTCATCCGAAGGTTTTTTAATATACGGTATCAATTTGGTTGTGGATTACTTTTTTTCTCCTATATATGAAGGAAATGCGTACTGGATATAACATTTTAACCAGTTTGTATATGTCTTCTGTAATATCCTAAAACTTAGTCTGGAATACAAACATGATCTTTTTTGGTGAAAAAATAGCATTGTTCTTGTTACAGCAACACAAGTTCAACTTTATTGATGAAAACATCAAGTATTTTGGAATGTGTGGCATTATATAGGTTTTGTTCAGGTGATTGGAGCATGATTGCTCGAAGTCCTGACCCGTAATTTAAGCAATGTCTCAAACTTATATATAGAGAAGAGGTTATCATGAGATAACAAGAGAGTGATGCCTATATTGAGGTTGATTCTTGCCATCGACAATTACAGGATTTGTGTAAAAATGGCAAACATTTTTTTATCAAAATGTTGTTTCTCTGGTGCTTTCTAATGTGATTTCAACGAATTTGACTCATTCATTTGGAAAATTAAAAATTCCCAAGATATAAGCACTTCAAGTTCAAGTACTTCTATCTAAGAAATCAGCCCCAAAAAAAAATTTGACTACGGGTCTTCTCCCTCTATCTTGTTCCTGAGACCACGTGACCTGGGAGCAAAAATACGCTGTGAAACCACCTATTGTATGGTTGACTTTAGTAACAATACCTATTAAACTTCCAGAAATTTAGTAAATATTCTTACTAAACACAGTTCCCCTCTTAGTAAATATACATACTAAACCTTCGAGGATGTATTGGACAGCTTTGACCTTAACAATTACAGCATCGCAAGGAATTTCCGGCCTTGGTCGCGTTGTGGTCGCGTTGGTCTGACTAAATTCAGACTCAGAGCTCACAAAGCATGATTCGACTCATGACTCAAACTTAAATTTGAATCGATTCAGATCCGACTCAGTGGTATCACTCATGAGCCATATGTGTATGTATATATATATATATATATATATATATATATATATATATATATATATATATATATATATATATTATATATATGTGATGTGAAAACAGTTATTGCAAAAATGATTTATTCAACAGACAGTTTGATGTCTACACATCTTCATCTGTGTCTAATTAAAGAAGGGAATTAGTATTTATTTAGACACCAACGAAGATGCTCTAACATTGAAACATCTTGATCTGTTGAATATATTATTTTTGTTAAAACTTTGGGTATAATTGGATATCAAGGTAAATTTTGATACTTTGGAATTTTCGATTTTGAATGCACGGTATTTTAACGTAAAAATGACGATGCGACCACTCATTTTCTCCGCAAATTATTACTTTTCAGTTGGCAAAGAAATAAACGATCAAAATCTTCACTCTACAAATATAGCACATCGCGTATAATCATCCGTACCTGGTGTGTCATAGACGTGATAAAGAAGAAGTTCAACACTTCATGCACTCGATTTAATACTCTGACATCAAAAACCTTATGTTTCTGACTTAATTCGACATTTATTTGGGCGGGAGAGATTAGCGACGCTATATGACTCAACGGTCGACGTGTCGTAAAACCAATAACCAACCTGTCTCAAAACTGGGTTTTAAAGACCGAAGTATTTTAAACAGCATTATTTCCATGGATATTTCAACATCCGGCTGTATTCATTTCGACATCTCACACCTAACGAGAATCCAATATTTTAACACTGCACCTCCAGACCCCAGATGCATAGTCTTACACATAATGGCCATAATTGAAGCATCTGCTATTTATCAACCCACTTCTAGGTCCCATAAGCCTAGCTGAATATTGCTAGATTTATCACTATTATTAGCCATTCATACAACTTTTATGCTATTAGCAAATTTTAGCACCCCATTCCTCAGCCCTATGTCAGTGTTGCTCCCAAATATGATATAGAACTGGACTTGTAATACAGTACTGTGGTGCCCTGCTTAGCATATTCCCATTGTGATTTACATCCATTAGTGCTGTGGTTACATACCATGCATGTCATGTGCAACCCCATATGTTATGCATCATGCATATGGTGTGCAACCCCATGGGTTATGCACCATGCACACAAAATTATGGGTCTTACCAGATTGCTGCTTGGAGATGGCATTTAACTACCATGAGCTAACAAAGCTACAAAATCCAAAGTACATCATCTGTTAATCACAAACTATGGAAGAATGTGTGTCATTACATCATTTGTATTCCATGAAGGTTGTTGATTGTCAACAGTCATGGTCAATACACCACTTGTGTTAACACAAGTTCTATCCAATGCTTCATGTAAGTGAAGATCTTCCATACTTCTCAAAGATATGCACATCATGTCACACTGTGGAAATAACACGTTTTGATTGTATAATACAAGTTGAGCTCTGTGTAGCGTGCAACAACACAACATGAAATTAAATCTGAAGGGAGTGTATTTTACCCGTATCTCATATGTTTTGACATGCATGCTATTATTCATGTGGTTTAGTGGTAAATGCAAGCAAAAAGCAGAGTAAGCTATTTCAGGGCTAAGTATTTACACTCTGGAATGCAGTTTTCCACACTATACTTTTGTGTTTTGATGTCAATGCCCTCCCAAGGATGACATAGAAAAGCTGTTGAGTTTGTTCGTAAGCTAAGAATAATAATATCTAACTCAACAAAACCTTTTCCTAAAAATGCATCACATCCACTTATAATGCAGTGCATTTCAATCCTAGTGTTGATTTTCGTTACTATGTTAGTTTCAATGAACATGTCAACACTGATGAATCCATGTGGGGGCAGGGTCACATGGGCTTACTCACTTCTGTCTCACTGAGTTTCAGTTATGCTAGTGTAAGGCATCATTGGGATATGGGGGGGGGGATGGGCGCTGCATGACCGACGCAGTCGATGCGCCCCTAAACTCCAATAACTAACGGGATAGGGGGGGCGATGGCAGGAGTTGGGCTGTACAGTTCCTATGCTGCAGACACACTGTCAGGCATCACCATTCCTGGTGTTGGTGTGATCACGGTTGCTGTATGTGGAACCGTCAGGAGCCATCTACAATGACCCT
This sequence comes from Ashinkailepas kermadecensis, assembly GCA_034440615.1. NCBI lineage: Eukaryota > Metazoa > Arthropoda > Thecostraca > Neolepadidae > Ashinkailepas > Ashinkailepas kermadecensis. Next base: position 46,563 of record JAOTOM010002501.1, read on the forward strand.
GAGTGGGAAATACCGCCACAAAACAATTCCTTTGAACAGATAATATTAATCGTATTACTGGGAAGACTGATGAAATGGGGACAAATAATTGAGAGAAGATGTCCTAATGCGATTAAGGAAGTAGGACTGGAATAACCTAAAACCAGTTCCTAAGGGTTTATAAAAAATCGTGATGTTCGGTTTTTTGGATCGCCATGTGGACTTGTTCAATATATAGATGGGAGTAGAATCGCTCAATCTTGGTGCACGTCCGTAGTCATGCTTCAGCCTTGCATGGTACAATACAATGGTTTTGCTCGTGCTCTTCTGATTTATTCAATTCCATTCCAGGCTGTGGTCACATCTGGTTGGTGTCAACTGAGCATAATTTGCACGAAAACAATCAAGATTCTACTGAGTACAAGCCATGCCATACTGTATAGTACCATCTTGTAAAAATGGCACAGGAATCCGCAACAAATTGGACGGTGCAACTTTGCGCATCAAATTTCATGGTTTGCCAAATGACGAGGCACTTCAAGATAGGTGGTTGGCAATATGTGGAAGAAAGGATATCAAAAGAAAACACGCACGAGTCTGTTCAGCACACTTTAGAGATGAAGACTATTTGCCTGATTTGAGATGGGAACTGATGAATAAGGACTCGTTGGTTAATCCTAGACGAAAGCTCAGGCCAGGGGCTATTCCAACTAGACACGTTCCTGGCAGGAGAGGAGGAGAAAAGTAAGTGTAAAGTTCCGTCGTCGGGGAGCAGGTGACAGGAGCAAGGTGGTGGGCACCACATGCAAAAATTCAAATTTAAAGTCACTGGGTTCATGAAGTCTTCATTCTTTGTTTCTAACTATATCCTGTTGACAAGTATCATGCTTATGCTCACCTTAACGGATCCGGGATCGTGATAACGAACATCTCGTAGTGCAATTCCAGGTAAAGGGATTACTTATGATGTGCTATGTTATACAATGCCAGTTTATTGCATGGGTGTTTGTATCGTTGTCGTTGACATCGGTGTCTCCAAATTAGGTACCTCTCAAAACACGCAAAGCGAGAACAGTGATATGTACGCAATTGTCTCAAAACCGAATTTGCAGGACCTAACACATTTTTAATGACATTATTTCCATGGTGATTTCGACATCCTTCTGTACTCGTTTCCACATCTCACACCAAACGAGAAATAATTATTTTAACACTGTGCATGTGGCATGATGGGAGAAATTCAAAACTCAGATAAAATAAATAGTGTTTACGTTTTTTTGCATATGTTTGGTTCTTACATTGAGTAACTCATTCATGAAGAGTAACACTCTTCATTGATATGAACATTGCGTTGGACGATTATTACATCTTACAGAACTTTCAAATGTATGTAGGATTGAATTTTTAGTTTAGAACTCCAGACTTAAAGAACATAATTATTTGGCCACCATGAAGCTTGTGGAGAATGTTTTGTTTTGTCTTGGGCATACAAAAAAAATGTTCCGTACTTCCTGTAGGTTGGACACAAATTATTGCATTCAATTGAAGAGTAATTGGATCGAGAGTAACACGTAGAACAAAATTATGTATGAGATCCAGGACTCGTGTTCTTCCAGAACCATATAGTGTACTGTTGGTGGAATACAGCCTCAGGTGGAAGAGTACTCTTTTTTTCGGACGGCGTAGTGTTCTTGATAACAACAATCCGGGACAAAATATTTTTTTCCAACCCTGTGCATCAATATAAACTCCAGGTAAATATTCTACCTCTTGTCGCAGATGCTCTTGATAACGACATCCAGGACAAGGTGTATTGCGAGCCCTGTGTATAAATGAACTCCAAGTAAATGTACCTCTTATCACATATGTTTTTGTCATATCCTCGAAAAATGCAGATGCGGTTGCGGTGAAACGGACATTAGCTGGGTAAATTGGAGAAACGAAGCTACGATATAAACAGTTAACCCGTGCAAGAAATGAACGTTGATACAGGGAACCAGGGAACACTCTTTCTCTCGTTGTATTTGCTGACGTGAAGGAAAAGCGAACTTGCTGCATTATGAAGACGAGCACAAACCCATTTATGGCTAACGACCTTTTATCTTTACTCACTTGCTTTTTGTCTTGAAATACTGCTTAAAATTATTAATGTGCTTGCCTTTTTACCACCTGAAGTTGTTTGACTTGCAATTTGATTGTCAGGCTCCTCGAGGACTTAAATTTAACAAGTTAACACTATGTATAGAAGGTTTGTTTTCATGGCGTGATTTCCCCATGCAAGGCACAACATTTCATGCCATGTGGATTCCGTTGTATGTAAAATATAGAAGCGGTTTATTTGCATATAGACCGACAGCACATGACGCGCTGAATGTATGTGGACTAGCTTGGCGCTGGCAGCGAACCTGACGCATGAGTGACCCGGTAGTTATTTTTTTGTAAAATTAATCCAAGTTTTTGCTGGGGTGGCTTTATGAACCAGGGTCCTACTGCTAAGCAGAGCTTGTTGCGTGAACCCTGGCCCCACCACCCGATACATGAATTCCAATTCAACGACAGAATTTTGACCGGAAATTTAACGTGCCGTCAACGCACCGACACGGCCGCCCCGGTAGCTCGTCCCCGGCCGGGGACTAAATGCGAGCGCGTGAAGCGACTCGTACCCTGTGTTGCCGGGACAGAGGCGACCAGTGCAGGCCAGCGCTCCAACAAACTGAGCTACGGGGGCGGCAAATAATATACGGTTATATACGAAGACTAGTCTGAATGCTGACGCAATATGTTCGGTGCTCGTGCCGGTGACTTCAATTTGTTTAGCTATGACCATAATATGATACATCGTAGCTGCGTGCCGCAACTGAACCTGGTTCTAAATTTCAGAATCCTAAGACACTAAGATGCCTTGTTGCGCAGTAGCCGGCTGCCGGAGCGCCACTGTTCGCCAGAATGGAAGCGCAGTCGGGATATCGCTGTATAGGTTCCCGAAGAACGCACGCCTCGCTGCCGCGTGGTGGGAGAGCATCCGCCGCAGGCCGGGCCCGCGCGATCTCAAAGATCCGAGAGTGTGTTCCATCCACTTCTGTGAGGATGATTTCAAAAGAGATTTGGAGGGCGTTCTGTTGGAGCGGAACGGTCGTCGGCTGTTGTTGCGGTCGTCGGTGCCGTCGGTGGCAACCGGGGCTGACCCCGTCAGGTGGGCTCACTGGTGACGCGTGCGCCTTCGTGCTGGTGCCGACAGGCTGTTACGCCGCCCGACAGTTGACTGACAAACCGGTGTACACGTGCTGGTGCAGACAGTGGACTGACACACCGGTGTACGCGTGCTGGTGCTGACAGTGGACTGACACACCGGTTGTACACGTGCTGGTGCCGACCAAATAGACAAACAAACAAGAGGGGACGAGTGGTCTAGGGGTAAGATGCTCTTCTCACAATCGAAAGATTGTGGGTTCGAGTCTCACCTGTCGCTACTCTTCGCCCGCGACCAATCGGCGTGAGAGATTGGCGACGCTATATGACTCAATGGTCGACGCGTCGTAAAACCAATAACCAACCAACAAACAAACAAGACAGTGGACTGACACACTGGTGTACACGTGCTGGTGCCGACAATGGACTGACACACCGGTGTACACGTGCTGGTGCTGACAGTGGACTGACACACCGGTGTACACGTGCTGGTGCTGACAGTGGACTGACACACCGGTGTACACGTGCTGGTGCCGACAGTGGACTGACTCACCGGTGTACACATGCTGGTGCCGACAGTGGACTGACACACTGGTGTACACGTGCTGGTGCGGACAGTGGACTGACACACCGGTGTACACGTGCTGGTGCCGACAGTGGACTGACACACCGGTGTACACGTGCTGGTGCCGACAGTAGACTAACACACCGGTGTACACGTGCTGGTGCCGACAGTAAACTAACACACCGATGTACACGTGCTGGTGCCGACAATGGACTGACATACCGGTGTACACGTGCTGGTGCCGACAGTAGACTAACACACCGATGTACACGTGCTGGTGCCGACAGTGGACTGACATACCGGTGTACACGTGCTGGTGCTGACAGTAGACTAACACACCGGTGTACATGTGCTGGTGCCGACAGTGGACTGACACACCGGTGTACACGTGCTGGTGCTGACAGTAGACTAACACACCGGTGTACACGTGCTGGTGCCGACAGTGGACTGACACACCGGTGTACACGTGCTGGTGCCGACAGTGGACTGACACACCGGTGTACACGTGCTGGTGCCGACAGTAGACTGACACACCGATGTACACGTGCTGGTGCCGACAGTGGACTGACACACCGGTGTACACGTGCTGGTGCCGACAGTGGACTGACACACCGGTGTACGCCGTGGACGCTGCATTGCGAGGCAGTCGGTGCGGCCTTACCTTGGAATACCTACCTGACTGACTTCAGCGCTGCCTATGGGTGCAATATAACCCAATGGGGTTGACGCACCTTAAAACCCCAATAATCATCATTCAGCGCTGCCTTGTTTGAACTAGCTGCTCTAGCTAGTTTCGAGTTATCCTCCTCACGTTTATGGAGCATCCCGGTGTGCCTATCGACAGCCTCAGTTCAGTATTCAGCTCACGCTCAGCTCGGTGCGCCTTTGTTCTCTCGAATTGCAAGAGTAAAACTGCAAAACCGTCTCAATTTGCATCGCCTAGAGGAATTCCATTCTTGGTTGGGAACCCCTGGTTTGAATTGTCGCTGTTCCATTGTTAACTGCATGGGCGGTGCAGCCGTGAGTTACATGGAGTAACCAGTACGCCATGCTCGTTCGGATATTTATCTTCAGGGCTGTCAGTGCTGCGTGTAATTGCTGAACCGATAAGTCCTTCCGTAGTCGTCTATGGCAACGTCGCCGTTGCTGTAAGAAGGCGTTCTCGGCGAGTGATTAATGGTTTCGTGTGCAGTCAGGTATCGGTGGCCGGCTGCCTCCGTCGTCCCTGGTATTCCTCATGCCAGACCCTGGATCAGAAGCTCCCTTCCCGCAGCGTGTCTGCAGTGTCTCCATGTCACTACAGGGTGGAGCCCCCTGATCAGTGTACCGTGACCGCGGTGTCCAGGGTGCAGCCTCTGACCGTGATGTTTTCTACCGCAGGATGGACCCCCTGAGCAGTGTCGTGACCGCGGTGTGTCTGTGGTACACCCGTAACACTGCAGCGTCCCTCGATCAGTGCCGTGATCGCTGGGTGTCTGTAGTACCTCCGTAACACCATTGTCCCTCGATTGAGCCCGGTGCCGTGGCCACGGCATCCAGAGTAGACCCCTAACCATGATGTCGCCTGCCGCATGGTGGACCCCCCCCAATCAGTGTTCCGTGACCGCTGTGTGTCTGGAGTATCTCCGTAGCACTGCAGTGTCCCTCGATCAGTGTACCTGGTGCCGTGATCTCGTCCAGAGTGGACCCCGTAACCGTGATGTCGCCTGTCGCAGGGTGGAGCCCTTGGCGCTGGGCCGCGGCGAGCGTGTGAAACACCGCACCCTGCTGGACCTGTGCGAGATGAACGACGACGATGCGGAAGAGGTGACGCGCCGTCTGCGGCCCGCCTCGGCGCCGCTGGACCCGGAGCGGCGTGCCGCCATCGTGCAGCAGGCCATCGCCGACATGGAGAAGCGCGAGAAGCGCAAGCAGATTCTGGAGAAGGCGCGCGCCAAATTCAGAATGTCGCAGTCCGCGGCGCTGGAGCGGGAGAAGGCGGGCGGCGGGCCGGACGGCGCCGGTCAAGAGCCGCCGACCGAAGAGGACGCCAAGCCCGACTGGTGGGAGGACGAGTGGAACGAGGTGCTGGCCGAGACGCGGCGGCGGCGGCGGCCGCCGCCTTCCTCCTCAGAGGACGACGACGACGAGCTGGACATGGGCGGCGAGTGGCTGCCGACGGCGCCCGATGGCCTCGAGATGCAGCTGAAGGTGATGCTGCGCATGCAAAGCCGGATCCACGCGCTAAGTCGGCGGCTGGCCGGCCGCCGGCAGCGGCTGCGCGAGGTGGCCGACACCTTCACGGCCACGATCGCCGCGCTCGACCAGAAGCGCGGCCTCAACTTGCACCTGCGGAAGAACGCGCGGTCCATCATGCGGCCCGGCGAGCAGGAGGCGCTCAACATTGCCGGCCCCGGCATGGTGGAGGAGGACGACTGGCGCCGTCTGCGCACGGCCTGCGCCGACCCGCTGCTGGTGCTGCGCTCAGAGATGGACGCCGACATGGCGCTGCGCGACCTGCCGCCCGGCAACGACCTGCTGGGTATCCCCACGGACATGACGTCGGCCGTGCGGCTCATCTTCGACCTGCGGCTCGAGGTGCTGGCGCTGCGCACCCGCCTGCTGCAGCGCGCCTTCCGCGAGACGTCGATGCGCATCGAGATGACCGAGGTGAACGTGGAGCACGCGCGCACCGAGATCTCCTGGATGGACTCGCTGGACGCCGTGTTCACGCCCGCGCAGAAGGCGCGCCTGCGGCCCGGCTCGACCAACATCAGCTGGGATCGGCAGGACTACCTGAAGGCGATCGCGTTGCGCTTCGTGTGCCGTCGGCGCACGTTCGACTACGTGCGCAACACGATGAAGATCCCACTGCCGTCCATGTACTCGTGTCGGGCGGTGGCGGCGTTCGGACGCTTCCCGGACGTGACCGAGCGCTACAAGGAGCTCAACGAAAGCAAGAAACTGCGCTTCGACTGGAAAAACCAGCCGGCGGCTGTCGAGTCGGAAGACTCGGAGCCCGAGCCTCAGGTCACCATCGTGGACGACACGATGGACCCGAACGACATCATCATGGCGCTAGACGTCGAGAAGCCGGCGGCGCGCGGCCGCGGTCGAGGTCGCGGCCGGCCGCGCGGCGGCACGGGCCGTCCGCGCGGACGGCCGCCCGGCACGGGGCGCGGCGTCAAGAGGATGGCGGACGGGGACGCGGCCCGTGGGCTCGACGGCCGCCCCAGCGACTGGGACTGGAGGGGAGCCAACAGCGACTCCGAGTCTCCCTCTGACGGTGGACAGGCGTCGGCCGACTACAGTGGCTACGCTATGCAGCCGGACCAGCTGCCGCACGGCCGGGGCAGAGCCTGGCCGCACGAGGACGCGCGCGGCGAAAAATGGCCCGACAGGCCCGGATACTGACACGGCAAGACAGCCAGTTCCGAACGCCGGTGTGCAGGATAGACTTCCGACGTCGCCAACAGGCGCAAAGCCTCTGATGCAGATTCGCTGGCAGCCACTCACGCTATAAGCTGGAACTTTTGAGCAGACTGGTCTCGTCAGAGTCGACGCACCCTGAACCCCCCCCCCCCAATAACTTAGGCCTTGTGAGAACTGCTGACGCCTGAGGACGAGAGGGCTACGGACGGATTGGACTACTAAGCTGTCGCAAACTGAGTGAGGGCAGCGTATGCGCCGTTATCACGTACAAAACTGGACTGTCGAAGGCGACTGGGTGGCTACCTGTTGCCAGTCCGCCAGCCACTCTTGGGGCGAAGTGATCTTAATGGTTAGCCTTCTGTTATGCTTTCCTGTGTTCGTGCAGCCAGGCTCCAGTTGTGTTTAGTTTGCGTCAATAGGTGCGAAGCACGTGACCGATGCCATGTTTGTGTTTGCAGCCGGTTTGAGCACACAGATATTGAGCCTCGGCATTCTACCCATTGCAGTTGTAAAAATTCATCTTTCATCCGCGTGCTTGTGGGCTTACTTCGTCGCGACGTGCCGGCGCGGACGTCAGGTACCGCGTGCTGGTGTCATGGCTGGACTGGCGATGGCATCAGGCATGACGTGGCGCGGCCTCGCTGGATCGTGGGCCCGGTTGGTTCCCAATAAACAATCAGCATGTGCTGTGTTGTTGCGGCGTCCGATCGGCGGCTCCTGATCGGGCGCGAAAATGCACGCCGGGTTTTAGCGCATTCCCCACATGATGAAATAATGTGAATACAGCAGGAGTCTGAAGCTGGGAATTCTGCTTCCCACAAGTGATGTGGGCAGTTTGTCGGCGTGCTGATTCCTGTCGGCGTGAGTGGCCGTACATTTTCGCACGAAAATCCAGCCTAGCTGCGCTGCCCAAGTGATTCGGACAGGCCTGGTCGGCGCAAGATGCTGCTACACTCATAGCTATATCGGGTGGAGCATGTGCTATGGGATTGGCTCGACTTGTGGTAATTGAGCAGCACCTGGTATGACGGGAGCAACAGAGGGCCGTGGCCAGCGCATGCGGCCTAGTTTTGGATCGGAGCCAGCCCGGGTCTCGACGGTGCTCACCGCATTCGAGATGGACTTATGTTAATCTGATACGTCATGGACAATTGAAGCTAGTGTACCGCCGCTCTCTTGATCGCGGATTGGAGTATAGTAAGATGTCAGATAATCGTGACGCGCCCCGCAAAACGTCGCACATCCTGATCGGCGCCGATGTCTGCACCTAAAATCGTCGAATGTGTTGATTTAGTCTGGCGACAACGCGCTCATTCAGGAAGAAGCGCTACTTCCGTGAGCTGGCAACTGGAAGCAACAGGTTCAGGACGACAGTCGTCAAGGCAGGCATGCAAGTCAGGGCGGACGGAGGAAGTTACAGTTCATTTTCGATACTGATACTCTGCTATGCTGGCATACTGAAAAAGAACACCTTGATCATACTTCTGAATGCCCGAAATGCTAGCTAATGTGGTTTGAAGCTGGTGTAACTTTAATATGCTGAATGCCTGAATCGCTGGCTCGAGTTGAAAGTATTCTACACTTTTACTAAATACTGCATATTGTATGGGTGCAATTGCTATTTTTGGAGCAGTAGCAGTCCAAACTGTCACAAAGTTGACGGACGAGCTATTTTGACGTCAATCATTATCATGCGACGCCCATAGGGTCAACCATAATCTCGTCCGAAGTGGAGTGGGCACTGTCGCCCCCCTCTGATTCATACCCCATACCTTGCTGCATCACATAAAATCCAAACGAAGACCATGTAACTTATCTGAGTCCTATCACTTCTCAACAAGCTCGACGATCCAGTTCCTGTACGACACGGACGCGGACGACAGCCACAAGCACGTCTCCCGTACCCGTGTATTCACGAGGACAGACGGTCGCGGGCCGGCACAGCCGACCCACACAACACTGGTCGGCACGCCGGCGCCAAGCCGACGGGGCGTGCAGCGGCGGAGCGTCCGCGCGCGCTGCGGCCGTACGGCCAGCCCCCGCCGCCGGTGCTCAGCCAGGGCCGGACGCGGTCGGCTCCCGGACACAATTTGTACTGAGACGAGCCGACGGGCGATCGCCCAACGTTTGGTCGTGTCGCCTGGAGAGAGCGCCTATTATTGCCTGCGGAATTTACGGTCTGACATGGTGTGTCGGTGCAGTCGCTCTCCAGATGCGAGCCTTGTCGGGGTGGCGGGGCGGGGCGGGGCGGACTCGTCGAGACCGTATCAGACTGCCACAGAGCCGGGTCGGTGCGGCGCGGCGGTTTGGCTGCGACCGCCGACGACACCGGTCAGCGGCGACGCCTAGCGCCGCTAAACATGACACTTGCGGATGTGGGTGGAGCCGCTAGGAGCGTCGGATGCGCTTGGCGCGGGGCGCCGGAGGGCGTGCGGTGCTGGCGGCGGCGGCGCCGGCCTCCTCCTCCGAGTCCGAGTCGGCCGCCTCGTACGACGCCGGCAGGTAGGAGGGTCGGGCCAACACCGACGGTATCGTGCCCGCCTCTCGGGCCGTGTCCAGCGAGCGAACTGGCGACAGATGTATGGCCTCGGTCAACAGGAGCCACACAGCATCTCAACACGGGACCTGGCAACAGATGTATGACCGCCGACAACAGTAGCCACACAGCACCTCAACACGGGACCTAGCAACAGTTGGTTGGTTGGTTATTGGTTTTACGACACGTCGACCGTTGAGTCATGTAGCGTCGCCATCTCTCACGCCGATTGGTCGCGGGCGAAGAGTAGCGACAGGTGACAACTTGAACCCACAACCTTTCGATTGTGAGACGAACATCTTACCCCTAGACCACTCGTCCCCGGGGACCTAGCAACAGATGTATGGCCTCGGCCAACGGAAGCCACACAGCACCTCAACACGGGACCTGGCAAAAGATGTATGGCCTCGGCCAACGGAAGCCACACAGCACCTCAACACGGGACCTGGCAAAAGATGTATGGCCTCGGCCAACAGAAGCCACACAGCACCTCAACACGGGACCTGGCAATAGATGTATGGCCTCGGCCAACAGCAGCCACACACCATCTCAACACGGGACCTGGCAATAGATGCATGGCCTCGGCCAACGGCAGCCACACAGCACCTCAACACGGGGCCTGGCAACATACGTATGACCGCCGACAACAGTAGCCACACACAGTGTTAAAACAATGGTTTTTCGTTAGGTGTGAGATGTCGAAACCGGTATAGTAGGATGTCGAAATGTGTCATGGAAGTATGCTGATTAAAGTATCGTTTCATTTCTTGAAACTTTGGCAGACCACATCACACATTTTATTGTTTAGCAGACCACATCATAGATAGTCTCTGTACTCGGAATTGTGTCTCTAGATGCTTGTGCATCACAATTCGTAATGTTGAACATAAGCATGATACTTGCACACGAAATACTTTTAGACATGAATCACGGAGACCTCATAAGCACACATCAACAAACACGATGTCAATGCTTCCTTCGAAAGGATGTCTTTTCAGTGCTCAGAAAGTGGTATATTCCACCCGATTTCACGAATAATGTATAACTGGCCACACAGCACCTCAACACGGGACCTGGCAACAGACGTATGGCCTCGGCCAACACCAGCCACACAGCACCTCAACACGGGACCTGGCAACAGATGTATGGCCTCGGCCAACAGAAGCCACACAGCACCTCAACAAGGGACCTGGCAACAGATGTATGGCCTCGGCCAACAGAAGCCACACAGCACCTCAACAAGGGACCTGGCAACAGATGTATGGCCTCGGCCAACAGCAGCCACACAGCACCTGAACACGGGACCTGGCAACAGATGTATGGCCTCGGCCAACAGCAGCCACACAGCACCTCAACAAGGGACCTGGCAACAGACGTATGGCCTCGGCCAACAGAAGCCACACAGCACCTCAACACGGGGCCTGGCAACAGATGTATGGCCTCGGCCAACAGCAGCCACACAGCATCTCAACACGGGACCTGGCAATAGATGCATGGCCTCGGCCAACAGCAGCCACACAGCACCTCAACACGGGGCCTGGCAACATACGTATGGCCGCCGACAACAGTAGCCTCACAGCACCTCTATTTGTTTTGAGTGTTTTACGACGCATTTTATGCACGATCACGGCTAATGGCGCGCCCACACTGTTTCGCCGGTGGGCCGCAAATTGATAAATGTCCCTAGTAGTGCGAGTGTTGAACCGTGACCTTTGGTACCCAGAGCTCAACATCTTAACCACTCGGCCATACCCGCCCCTACACAGCACCTTAACAGTGCCTCACAAGACGTTTGGCCTCGGTCAACAGCAGCCACACAGCACCTCAACACAAGACTGGCCACGCATGTACAGCACAGACCAGACAGGCTAATTAGTACTCGGATATAATTACCTCTCCATGACTCGCGGACCCTACTTGATAATTATCACATAATCTCTTTCAAATCATATTCTGCGTGCAACGTACTCACATATCATTAGCCTTATTTAGCCCATTGCAGCTTTACCAGCATGCATATCTGACTGACCTACACGAAGACGGAAGGCTTGCTTATTCTGCTTCCTGAATCCTATCTATTTTGCCTGCGACATATGGTTGTCATCCGACATGCAAATCGATTGCATACAGCAGACATATATACATATATATATATATATATATATATATATTGGTTGGTTATTGGTTTTACGAGACGTCGACCGTCGAGTTATATAGCGTCGCCAATCTCTCACGCCGATTGGTCGCGGGCGAAGAGTAGCGACAGGTGAGATTCAAACCCACAATCTTTCGATTGTGAGACGAGCATCTTACCCCTAGACCACTCGTCCCCATATATATATATATATATATATATTCTACATTCAATCCCGGTGAAAGAGCCGTTCCTTTTACGCGACTCGGCAGCTAGTGTCTCGTCGACTCTTCCCACCCGCTTACCTGCTATTCAGCGTATTTACTTACCCTCGGAAACAGCACGGCTTAGTGTTCTCCATGCCACGGCGCCTATATTTTACAACTTACATTGAGCCGAGCCAATGCATTGTGGCGAACATTAAATCAGCCTAGCATCCAACCTGTTTTTGTCTCAAGTGTCACACACCTTGTAGGTTCTGACACGTCCGGACAGTGAATGAGCCGATCAAGGAATATTTCACCGGTAGGCCGAGCTGGCAGCATTCAATCGACAACCGCAACCTCCTCTCACACTACTCAGTTTCTAGCTGGACGTATCCCTTGCCACCGGGGCTTTAGGGCGCATCGACTGCCAGGCCATATAGCGTCGCCAACCTCTCACGCCTATTGGTCGCGGGTGGCCCCGGCAATGCCGCCGGTTGCGGGATTCGAACCCACAATCTTGCGATGAAGTCCACCACCCTTCCGACTGAGCTACCGCGGCCTCTGCCACGCTGCCCTAACTGGGCGTCCTCCCTGCCCAAACTCCCCAGTAGAGTGGCATCGCCGCCTCCTCAAATGGGCGTCCGCTTCGTCCAATTCATCCCTGAGTGGGATACTGTCTCCGACGCACTTACTCTGCTCCTCCAGTTGCGTGTTCTGCTGCCTCAGGTCGTCAATGTCCTGCAGGTGAGCCGCGTTCTTGCGTCGCATGAACTGAATATAGTCGGAGGCTTTCTTCAGAATCTGGGCTCGGCTGGACTGCGGGTGTGTGGCGCCAGCTGGTCATTAGATGTTGCACAACACGCCGCCACATACACCGGTGAACAGACACACATACATCAACATACGTTCACCAAACCCGCGGCCAACTGACGGGTTGAACTACACCGGTGCTCCCTAGTGGACCCACACACGTCCACCAAACCCGCGGTCAGCTGGCAGGTGGAACTACACCGGTACTCCATAGTGGACACACACGTCCACCAAACCGGCGGCCAGCTGGCAGGTTAAACTACACCGAGCGGACTCACACCGTCAACACACGCTCAACAAGGCTTGTTAATAAGCACAGAAGCCAATAGAAATCATGTAGCATACTGCGAATAGTATGCTATTGAAGTAAACAGGGTTGTGTAGTGCTGAGGTGTCCCACTTCTGCTTAGTGTCACGCCCAATGGGAGACAACGCGCGAAAGCTTCCAGACGCAGCCGCCAGAGCGGCGACACATGCGAGTAGGACGTGAATTGCCCGCCGCATTAGCCGTGCCCATGCATTTTGCTTGTGAAGAGCGGGAGATTGGAGTGGAAGAAGTTTCCTAAGATTAATTACTTGGTGTTGGGGTGTTCGGAGCTGAGTTCCTGGTTTAGTTTATAGGTAACTTGTGTCTGGGTAGAGCCAGTGGCTTACCGAAGGAGGGCCAAAGGGGACAGTGCCCGCTTGTACCACAATCCCCGAGAGACTGTTGGGCCCCCCAATAATGTCGCCGGGGTGCATAAAAATTGCCTCGGACCGCTTAAAAATCCCGCTGGGCCCTCAAGGATCACACCGGAGCCCATGAAAAATCACATCGTGGCCCCAAGAAGTCGCGCAGAGACCGCTGAAAATGACTGGGCACCCAAAATTGCAACGAGGCCCCTGAAAATTACATTGGGCCCCGAAAATCCCCCAATGGCTCCCAAAAATGACCCTGCCTGGGGTTGCCAAAAAGTGGGACCGAGGCCCTAAAAATACCATTGGGGCCCCAAAAAGTCGCGCCGGGCCCCATTACAATCACGCTTGGGGCCAAGAAGTCGTGCGGTGGTCATCGATAATGACGCTGGGGGATCCAAAAAAACTGCCGGGCCCCTAAAAATCACGCTGGGGGCTCAAAAGTTCGAGTCGGGGGACCCTGAAAATCCCCAAAAAAGCAATGCGGTGGACCCTGAAAATAACGATGGTGGCCCCAGAGACGGACCGGACCCCTGGAAATCACGCTACGGGCTTAAAAGGTCGGGGCATGCCCATGGCACATGGGCATGCCCCGTGGCACTCTTGGCTCCTGGATCCGCCGCTAACCTGTATATTGTGTAATGTGATCTGGATTGTGTACCTGATGTCCTCAGCGGTTGGTGTGATGTTTCGTCCAAAATGCACGATATCGTTTACGGTCTATCTCTTGTTCCATTCCATCATGTATGCAGCATATATTTTTGGCTTGCCATCTGCCATGTTTTTGTCATGGGCTAATGCAAATGTGGAAAAGGAATATTAAGTGTCCGGAAGCAACGCATAACAATTTACAATTTGGTCCCGCCTGGGTGCAACTTCCCAGCCAAATTATCAAATTTTATATTTGAAACCACCATCACTGTGCATGTAGTGTGAGCTTTGCAGACTTAGCTTCGGCCAGGGGATCTCAACATTGATGATGATGATGATGAATTTATGTTTAGGGGCACGTCGACAAGAAGGTAATTTTCAACATTGCGCACATGGACAGGTCAGAGGCGGATCCAGACATTTCCATGGCGATCCCCGTCTGGGGGGGGGGGGCGACATTTCCTCGGAGGACCGCCGCTGCGAAAGTTCCTGGAAGTGCGTATTTTCATGAATGTCTGTTGAGAGGAGGGATGTGTACACTCGACTGTACTGAAAAGGGCACCGTTTACCCTCAAGAGGGCGCATTTCCCATCAGAGCAGCGTCTTCGGTAAAAAATTGAGCGAGGGGGTCGTTGCACTCTTGTATTCCCAGACAGGTATTCCGGTCAGATGGGCGCCATCTTTCCATGGGGGAGGGGCATACCTCAGTGCTCTCATGTATCCGCCCTTGGGGTAGTTGCACTCTTAATGCATACACAACAATGCCCCTTTTAGTTGTCTAGCACAGGTGTAGGTTTCTGAAAATTATCAGGAAGGCACAATACATGAAGGCAATGGCCAGGTCCAAATAGATTGGGGGGGGGGGGGGTACCACATTAAGGTCCAATATTAGAAGTTGAAATTATTGGAAGGGCACATCCAACACAGGGAGGGGAGCAAGTGTCTTCCCAGGCACCGCTCCGACCGTAAGACAAAACACAGTACATGAGAAAGATCGTCGGCATTCGGTAAGCAAACATTAGCATATTTCATGTTTGTTTAGAAATATTCATCATGCCACATCTCAGCAACACAATCAGACTTTTGTAAATGTGCCACACATGGATACCTACACGGGTGTGCTTAGTTCGTTTGAAGGATGCTTCTCTTAAATTTTTCATAATCCATGCCTTTTTTCGGATTTCTCGACCGGGAACTTATCCCCACCTGCTCCGCTGGATGTAGTGACACAGAAAATGCCCATCCCATAAAATGGTTACTGACATATTACGCGCGAACTGTTAAAAACAGCATCAAGAGCCCTTCAACACACACTCCAAGTGTTAGCGGGCCGCAGCCTGCCGCCTTTCGTGTCACACTCGCCTGGACTGCCATCTGGTGGCAGAAACTCGGCGATGTCTCCCATTGTCCAAAAACATTACATCTTACAGCATTCCTTCCTATATTTTTAGGTGCTACGTCCGTCGATTCTGTACTTGAATGACTCCGGCATTATTAATGTGCCACGCTTTGACGAAAAACAATGCAGGACACTTTTCGCTGCCTTTCCTCATTAATTGTTTAAGCAGCATTCTTGCGTTGATTTTTGTCATCATTACTCTTCCAGCAAACATCGCACATTCATCGAATGTACGATGTTTGTACGATGCACTGGTGCTGCATCTGATGCCCTTATCCTCCTGCACTTCGCATATTTCCGTCTCATGACTTTTGGGCCTTTGGTTCCGAGTCGATTCCATGTATTCTCTGTCTGCTATTTCGCGACAATATGAATATGGCACTGAAATAAACTTCAACATCGCTGGGTTATTCACTAAATGTTTACTCACTGATGTCCGTCTCAACAAGAGCGACCGAGGGTCCCTCACATAATACACACCCAAAGAGTGGGGGAGGATTAGTCCCTCCTCTAAGGTCTCGCAAAATACTGAAGCTGGAAGCACAATATTTGGTGGGTAGATTACGGCTGCATTGTACTCGCATTATTATAAATTTCATGACACTAGGCCAATGACTTCATGATGAAAGGACGTCGAAATCGGCCGCCACACAACGCCACCACGTCACCGCAAAAACGAAACGACCTTAAACGTTCGGCGGCAGGGCGGCAGGTCGGTCGACTTTGTACCTCCGCAGTTCTTATATTTACCAACATATTTTTTGTTGTTGCATGGGATGTACTTATCAATTTTTCACCAAGTTCCAACATTCATCAGAATAATCGTTTATGAGACATCGTCGAAAAGGATGAAGGGTGGGCGGATTACCCTCCCCTTCTGGTGCGCGTGTTAACTCCTTTGTATGCAGCACGCTGGCCATGTTTCTATGTGATACATTCCAATTACCCTCCTGGAACCCCCGGCTGTCAGCTACCTTCTATCATCCTCCAGGTGTTGTACCCCAGTTACCCTTCTGAGACGCCCGCTTTCTACCCTCTTCTGTGATGTACCCGGCTATTCTCCTGAGACGCTGGGCTCGATTACCTTCTCGCCCTGCAGGGCTGGCACGGTGTCCCGCAGACCGCAGAAGCTGTCCTTGATGTGGTCACGCCGCTTCCTCTCCAGCGCGTTGTGATGTGCCCGCTTCTCGGCCTGCGACCCGAACTGTTGACCAGCCCGACCGTCACATCCGGTACACGGTGACGCGTTATACCGCAACACGGTACACGTGGAGCGGTAAACGGGTGAGCTACACCGTGACACGCTCCACCGTGACACGGTGACGCGCTCACCGTGAGGGCTATCAGGTAACGCAGAATTATGAACCTGTCGATTGACTAAGAATTTGAGGATTATCAGGTAACGCAGACATATCAAACATCGGGTAACGTAGAATTAGAGGGCTATCAGGTAACACAGAATTATCGAACTATCGAGTGAGGTAGAATTTGAGGATTATCAGGTAACGCAGAATCATCAAACTATCGGGTAACGCAGAATTAGAGGATCATCAGATAATGCAAAATTATAACTATCGGGTAACACAGAATTAGAGGGTCATCAGGTTATGAAGAATTATCCAACTATCGGGTAATGCAGAATGGGAGACAACGCGCGAAAGCTTCCAGACCCAGCCGCCAGAGCGGCGACACATGTGAGTAGGACGTGAATTGCCCGCCGCATTAGCCAAGATACCTTTACTTTACATTAGCCGCGTTCATGCCTTTCGCCTGTGAAGAGCGGGAAATTGGAGTGGAAGAAGTTTCCCAAGATTAATTACTTGGTGTTGGTGAATTCAGAGCTAAGTTCCTGGTTTCGCATATAGGTAATTTGTGTCTGGGTAGAGCCAGTGGCCTACCGAAGAAGGGGCAAGGGGGACAGTGCCCTTTTGTCCCACAAACCCTTAGAGGCTGTTGGGCCCCCAAGAATATCGCCGGGGTTTGGAAAAATGCGCCGGACCGCGTAAAAATCCCGCTGGGCCCCCAAGGATCGCACCGGAGCCCATGAAAAATAACATTGGGGGCCCCAAGAAGTCGCGCAGAGACCCCTGAAAATGACTGGGCCCCAAAAATTGCAACGAGGCCCATGCAAATTACATTGGGGCCCCGAAAATCGCTTCATGGCTCCCAACAATGACCCTAGGGTTGCCAAAAAGTGGGACAGGGCCCTTGAAAATACCACTGGGCCTCATTAAAATCAAGCTTGGGGTCAAGAAGTCGGGCGATGGTCATCCAGAATGACGCTGGGGGACCCAAAATGACAGGTCGGGCCCCTAAAAATTACGCTGGGGGCTCAAAAGATCAAGCCCGGGATCCTGAAAATCGCGCTGGGCCACCACAAAGTCGCACCGGGGCACCTGAAAATCACGATTGGATCCTCAAAAGTTCGCGCCGGGACGCCTGAAAATCACTCTGGGGCCCCAAAAAGTCATGCGGTGGCCCTTGGAAATCACGATGGTAGCCCCAAAGAGACGGACCGGGCCCCTGAAAATCACGCTAGGGGCATGCCCGTGTGCCATGCCCTCACCCTTTGCACGACGGGTGGGCGTGGCACCATTGGCTCCTGGATCCGCCGCTAATGAGACCTGTATATTGGGTGATGCGATCTGAATTGTGTACCTGATGTCCTCAGCGGTTGGTGAGATGTTTCGCACATAATGCACGATATCGTTTGCTGGTTGATCTCTTATTCCATTCCATCATGTATGCAGCATATATTTTTGGCTTACCATCTGCCTTGTTTTTGTCATGGGTTAATGCAACTGTGGAAAGTGAATATTAACTGTCCGGAAGTAAGGCATAACAATTTACAAAATTGTTCCTGCCTGTGTGTAATTTCCCAACCAAATTATCAAATTTTATGTCAAACTACCATCACTGTGCATGTAGTGTGAGTTTTCCAGACTTAGCTTCCGCCAGGGGATCTCAACATTGCGCACACGGACAGGTCAGAAGCGGATCCATAAATTTCCATGGCGACACTCGTCTGGGGGTGGGTGGGGGGCGACATTTCCTCGAAGGGCCGCCACTGTGAAAGTCCCTGGAGGTGCGCATTTTCCTGAATGTATGTTGAGAGGAGGGATGTGTTCACTCGACCGTACTGAAAAGGGCACCGTTTGCCCTCAAGAGGGCGCATCTCCCCTCAGAGCAGTCTTCGGCTGAAAATTGAGCGAGGGTGTCGTTGCACTATAGTATTCCCAGCTAGGTACTTCGGTCCGACGGGCGCCATCTTTCCACGGGGGGGGGCATACCCAGTGCTCTCATGTATCCGCCCCTGGGGTAGTTGCACTCTTGAGGTATACACAACAATGCCCATGGTAGCTGCCTAGCATAGGTGTACGTTTCTGAAAATTATTAGGAGGGCACAATATATGAAGGCAATGGCCAGGTCCAAATGGACTGGGGGAATACCACATTAAGACCCAATATTATAAATTGAAATTATTGGAAGGGCACAACCAACACGGGTAGGGGGCGGGGGTGGCAAGTGCCCTCCCAGGCACTGCTCCGACCGTAAGGCATTCGAACATAGTACATGAGGAAGATCGTCGGCATTCGGTAAGCAACCATTAGCATATTTCATGTTTGTCTATAAATACTCATCATGCCACATCTCAGCAACACAATCAGACTTTTCGAAATGTGCCGCACATCGATACCTACACGGAAGTGCTTAGATCGTTTCAAGGAGGCTTCTCTTTAATTTTTCATAATCCATGCATTTTCTCGGATTTCTCGACCGGGAACTTATTCCCACCTGCTCAGCTGGATGTAGGGACACAGCAAATACCCATCCCATAAAATGGTTACTGACATACTACGCACGAACTGTGAAAACCAGCATCAACAACCCCTCAACACACACTCCAAGCGTTCGCGGGCCGCAGCTTGCTGCCTTTTGTGTCACCCTCGCCTGGACTGCCATCTGGTGGCAGAAACTCCGCGATGTCTGCCATTAGAGGGCTATCAGGTAACACATTATTACCAAATTATCTGGAAACGCAGAATTATCAAACTATCGGGTAATGCAGATTAACGGCTATCGGGTAACGCAGAACGAAGTGCAGTCCAGCACGTGGGACCG
The DNA here is from genome assembly GCA_034440615.1 of Ashinkailepas kermadecensis. NCBI lineage: Eukaryota > Metazoa > Arthropoda > Thecostraca > Neolepadidae > Ashinkailepas > Ashinkailepas kermadecensis. Next base: position 66,241 of record JAOTOM010002501.1, read on the forward strand.
GACAAGCACGTATGAATAAAACCATGTCATGTGTGAACACGGGAATCCAAAAGCCTGGCTTCGGGGGGGGTGCAAAGAAAATATCTGACTTCGAAAAACACATCGGATTTAAACATTTAACGGTCGTCGGATGTGTTGGAGACAGTATTCATGCCATAAAATGTTCTGAGATTTCGAGAACATGACATATTTGCGCAACATTCGCACCAAAAACGGTGAATTTTTGGGGAGGGGAGGGGGGCATGGCCTCACTGCTCCCTGGATCCGCCAGCGTCTATGGAGCCACCTTTCATGCCGCCGATTGCCCGGTACCATGCCCTACATCCACTGCTTCTGTCTTCCACGGGGTTACAAGGAGGGAGGGACAAAGGTGTTTTGCACAGTGTTTTGCCCAGCCTGACTTAAACATACATGCATCCGCCATCTATCCGGAGATCGAACAGCCCCATTCCAGGGGACGCATCTGCGTCTGAACCTTGCCACACCTCGAGGAGAAATCTACAGCTGACCCCTGCATTCAACACGCCTCTCCACTTGGCCCCTACCACTCCAGAACACACTCCTGCATCGGATCTCTACCCCCCAGAAGACGACCCTTTGTCTGACCTGCCTCATACCCCGGAGGACGTACCTGCACGTGAAGCCTGCCCCCGGAAGACGCACCTGTATCTGACCCTTGCCTCCAGGCGAGCCGTCGCCATAGCCGCCCTCCAGATCGAGATCGTCATCACCGTCGTCCTACGGCAAACACCAGCCAGCTACACAAGATACACCAGCTGTACCAGCCTATGTAGGCTGCAGTGTAGTCACACGATTACATGCATGTCACATTTCAGTCGCACCATTCCATTTAAGTTGACCACAGGTCGGTCGCGCCATCTGGGCCGGCCCATACCGGAAATGAGTCCGACCCTCCTATATCTTTTGTTTGTCATCTCCCCACCGCAGTATGCGTGATGCCAGTCACAGCACCCACATGAGGTACACATGAATAGGTGTAATTTGTGGTGCATTAGATAGCTATAGACAAACATTTATGCTGGTGACAACATAAAATGCACATATGAAATGCAAAGCTATCAATAGATTATCGATAACCAATAAGTTGCTAAGATAACCAATCAACCACAGAATGTTAATTTTTGGGTTTGTCATTCCTAGAGGAGTAAAAGCAGATCTTACCCCACTGTCCATATCGTTGTAGCCATCCTCGTCACTCATAGTTCCTGTAAAGGGCAGATCTTTACAACGGTAGGCACAGGTCTCAGCCACATATGGTACAATGCTGCATGTTTTTACTGCTGCTTGGCAAAGCACACCTAAAGTACTTGGCTTGGCTGCACTTGGACTGGGACTTCACTGGAAACAAGAGGTTGTCATTGGGTATGGAGCAATGCATCAACAACAACAATCACTGCATCGCAACTGCACACACAGTGCCACAGCTTAATAGCATCCTGCAGTGGCATTTCTGAATGAGCACTGCAGTGTCCAGGGTCGGAAACATTAGGGTTTACCGGCTGTGCTCTCAGGAGAACATAAGTAGCTAGATAACGCCTGCTTTGATGCCACCAACCGATCGACCGACCTGCCAATTCACGCGACTTGGGAGCTGTGTGGCGACAGGTCAAGGTCATTTGGTTAACCAGACCACAACATACAGAATAGCTTGTGTTTACCAGTCCTCCTCAGAACTCAAATCCAGACCGACTTGGTATTCCAACGATGTAATATCCCAACCTGAATCCCATTCTTTGCAGAGAATAGGAGGTGGTGGTGGTGGTGGATTGGAGTTTAGGGGCACGTCGACATCCAGGGTCATTTTGCGCCCATAACTGTGTTATAATCAATCTACGGTGCTACTATAATAGCTTGTTATTAATATTCACGGGTGGCGGTATATCACTTCAAGGCTAGCTTGTCGATAGAAGGAGGGATGCATGTCCACCAACCAAGTGGACTGCTGGTACTGGTGCTGGTGCAGCCAAGTGGACTGCTGGTGCTGGTGACTGCTATGTATGTCCAACAGCTGTATTACCTTTCATCATTGTTGGCTATCTCATCTCCATCCAGTTCAATCGAATATAAAACTTTAAAGAAAACAACCTAATCTGGCCTCAATTTTGTTCTCATATGCAGACAAAAATAGCAATAAACATATTTTGCAAATGACCATACCCTGCAATAATGCTGCATTTAATGTCAACTAGATGAGCTGGACATTTGTTTCTTGGTGAAGCAATTACTAATTGAGATATAACTATGCATACATTAACTCAAAGTGCTTATGTCTAAAAGGTGGTTGTTTCCCAAGAAATGAATGTCAAATTGTGTTGAACCACATTGGAAACACCACAACACTTTTCTGACCAAAAACTGAAATGATATTTTGTACTTAGGGTACCATACAGATTTAGGTCTAACTACTAACTACCATATTTTTCAAGCATAAATAGTTAGGTACACTTTCCAGTGCAACCTTTTATAAATAGAATGAGGTTCATATAGTTTTCCCTCAAAGCAGAACATCATGCAGTAAATTCTCATTACCCAGCTGCAGGCAGGTGGATATATATAAGAAGCATGGCTCCAGCCATGAAAATCTAGTTTGAGTTCCATGTTTGAGCATGTGAATGCATGCTAAAGCATTGCTGATTTGCATGCAAAACATGCAAACAGTTCTGCTCACTGTTAGGTGCAGCTCATGTGAGCTTGGCTGAGATCCAACAGACAACTGGGGGTAAAAAGCAATGGTTTTAGTTTCACTAGAACTGGATTGCTATTTTTTCTCTCAAATACCAATGCAAAGGAACATAGGAGTAGGCTTCCAACAATTATTTGGAGGGCACAGTACATGAAGGCAATGAGAGCCCCAAATGGATTGGAGGACATACCACATAGTCTCATGTTAGGGTGGAAATTATTGGGGGCACAGCCAACATTGGGGGACAGGGCAAGTGCCCTCCCAAAAAACATAAAAAGCTATACCCCTACAAAGGAACAAAGAGGTGTATCATGATAATTAACATGTCTTGGTCTCACAACTCACAGAATGAACCCACACACTCTCCTTTCACTGTTGGCTTCAGTACAAGGTTATGCATATAAAACAAACAAAAATACTTTAAACTTCACCTCCAAACTCAGAGCACATACCTAGGTAGGTCCCTACCTACATACTTAACATGTAATATGAACTAGCCTCTGTCACTGCCTACCTATGCCACAGCATTTCAATTTTGATACCTGTGTGCCACACAAGCATCCAGTCAAGCTCCTGTGTTTATGGCATGACATGGTTAACAATGTGTTCAAAGTTGCTAACTTTCATGGCACATGATAATAATTTTCATAAATTGGTTGACAGCTAGATTTCAGAACAGAAAGCACTAACACAGCCAATTCTGGTATAGTTCTCAATGGCTCTGAAGGACATCTCTGAAAACTGTTTTCACACTATATGGGTGGCTTGAATGCAGGTTTTAGGAGATGCCCAGGTCAAAGTCAGAGCACATGAGTGGAGTGCCACAGGGCTCTATTCTAGGATCACTTCTCTTCATTATCTTTGTGAATGACATGTAAATAGGCAGTTTTACAGCAGCAATTTGCTCTCCTGTCTAGTTGCTTTTGATCCTTCCAGGTCATTCCTGGCTTCAACTAAAACATTCCAGACGTGAACTAAAAAAGTACATTGGATAACAATGAATATTAATAAGAATTGGTTTAAATACATTTTTGCATCTTTTTCGTTGTCAAAAATTGTTGCTTGGTGGTGGGAATAAACGGATTTTAGACAGATTGTGTTTAGTATAATTTTCCTTAAACCATTTATATTCCAAAACCCATATCCAAATAGACAGCAGGTAGCAAATCAGTTGGTGCATGAGCGTCCTACTCATGGGGTGTGTTGTGAATATTTATTAGTTGTATGGTGTGAGCATGTCAGGAGTATCAGGTATGGATTTATAAACTTGGTTGACATCAATTAAGTATGCTTTTGTTATCATTTTATCTACCATTGTACAGGAAGTTGGCTTATAACTGCATCCTTTGCTAATTTAACCATAGTGCCAATTTATCATCTGGCAGTCATTTGTCAGCTGCCAGATACAGTAGAGCTAAGTGCAGTCTCCACATAAATCAGAAAGCGTATTGCAATTTGCTGATGTTCGTAAGTTTAATTTTACTTATATCTCAGCAATATCAATAGTAAAACAAATATTTAGTTATTAAAACTGATGTGAGAATTAGATGTTGTGGTCACTTTTAATTTATGCAGATCATTATCCCAGGTATTCTCCCTCTATCCTGCTCCTGAGAGCCAAAAGCCACTGTAAAACCACCTAATGACTTTGTGAATCATGAAGTATAATTCTCACATCAGTTTTAATAACAAAGTAATTGTTAATATTGATGCTGATGAAGTAAGTAGAATAAAACTTCCAATGTCAGGAATTAATAATATCATTCTTTATTTTTGTCAAGAATGCACTCAGTTATACTGTATCTGGCAGCTGATGTATGAGTGCCAGATGACAAATTAGCACTGTGGTTAAATTACCAAAGGATGCAGTAATAAACCAACCTTTTGAGCAACAGTGAATAAAATAACAACAAAACTATACTTCAATTGATACCAACCAGGTTCATACATCTGCACCTGATAATCCCAGCATGCTCCCCCCTCCCCCCACCACAAATAAGAAATATTCACAACTTTAAAGCTGCACTGCACTCAAATCGGTAAATATCCAGAAACAGGTAAAATGGGATTTTTGTTAATTTTTTTTTAATACAGGGTGTTTTAACATAAAAATCATGATGCGACCACTCATTTTCTCCGCAAATGATTACTTATAAGTCAGCGACGGTTGATGATGTCATATGCATTAAGTCGGGGAAAAAAACCTAACCTAACCTAACCTAGACCAAGACAACATAGCATAATATATAAAATATACTATATCATAATATAATCTAATCTAATCTAACCTAACCTAACCGGAAAACCAGAATTGTCCGAAACAACGAAACCAAAATTTGTCTGCCATGACATCATAAAATATATTAAAAATATAATAATACAGCATCACAAGGAATTTCCAGCCCTTATCAACAGTTGCTGGCGCTGTGTGTTGCGAGTATTCATTCTCGGAGATAATGTCGAATTAAGGCAGAAACGTAAGGTTTTCGATGTCAGAGTATTACATCAAGTGCGTGAAGTGTTGAATGTCTTCTTCATCACGTCTGTGACACACCAGGTAGGGATAATCATATGCGATGTGCTATGTTTGCAGTGAAGATTATGGTCGTGTATTTGTTTGCCAACTTAAAAATAATCATTTGCAGAGAAAATGAGGTAGATTTTTCTTAAAAGGTGTTCTTGGATTTTAGGATTTTTTTTCTTCCGAACATGATGTTTATGAACGTGATTCGGAAGATGCGATCATTCGTTTTCTCCGTAAATGCTTACGTCTCGGTTAATCTTAGCAATAATATCTATAATGCACCATATATGCCACACCACTGCTTGTTGTTGCATAATTTATCCATCCCTCACCTGGCACTTCTCAGATGTGATTAAAGGGACATTCAACACTTCACACAGTTGATTCAACACTTTTTCATGTCGAAAATGCTTAATTTCTGCCTCTTTGCCACATAGATGACACCCTACTATTCCACCACAATGCCAAAAAAACTAAACATACAGCAAGGCGATATATAAACATGCAGCACGGCTCAGAGAGCAGCCGGCTTCTGCTCGGTCTCGTCTTGCCTCACGACTTCCAACAAATAGTATGATAATTCATAATTAAATAGGAAAACCTAACCTAACCTAACGTAATACAATCTACTCTTATCTAAACTAATATAAACCCATATATTATAATTTAAAAACAAGCGTAATATTTATCGTGACATCATCCATACATACGGCCTCTCGAGCCGTGCTCTGCTTAGGTTTTTTTGCGGCATTCTGGTGGAGTAGTATCGGCGTGTCATCTATGTGGCAAAGAGGCAGAAATGAAGCATTTTCGACGTGAAAAAGTGTTGAATCAACTGCGTGAAGTGTTGAATGTCCCTTTAATCACGTCTGAGAAGTGCCAGGTGAGGGATGGATAAATTATGCAACAAATAACAGCGGTGTGGCATATATGGTGCATTATAGATATTGTAGCTAACATTAACCGAGACGCAAGCATTTACGGAGAAAACGAATGATCGCATCTTCCGAATCACGTTCATAAACATCGTATTCTGCCAAAAAATCCTAGAATTCCCAAAACACCTTTTAAGAAAAAATACTGAAAATGAGTGGTCGCATCATGATTTTTACATTAAAATACCGTATTTAAAAAAATCATAAAAATTGCATTTTACCTGGATCTGGAATAATACCCTCAAATCTCTGCACATTGTCGTATGAATATACTGAATGGATTAACCATGATAATATACTACTCAAACTTGAAGAGTAGCTTTACTTCTCTATATTTAATTTTTCTTAACTTGTATCAGAAATCTTGTCTCAACATATTAACAGATGTAGTGGCTACTCTAAGCATACAAATTCTGCTTAGGGTACACTTTCCAGTTCCTGTGTCTTGGCCTGTCTATCTCATAACCATATTATTCTTTGATTGATTGATTGATTATTGGGGTTTTAGGGTGCATCAACCCCAGTGGGTTATATTGCACCCATATTATTATTTAATCTCAATCTAGGGACTGGCATATCTACAGGTATGGGCTCCCCTCAATTGGCCACGGAACTCATCTCTGGGTGAGTGATGCCTGAGAATTTGGGAAGCCAACCAGGTGAGAGAACTCATGAGTACCTAGGATGCTCTTGAACGACTGGTTTGCATACTGGGGTGTGATATACTTTTGAGTGCCTATCTTGAATTTTTAGTTGAAGCCCAAAATGGCTTTGAAGGATCTAAGGCAATTAGATGGGAGAGCAAATTGGCACTGTAAAACCGCCTAATATATTATATCATAATCTAATCTAATCTAACCTAACCTAAGCTAACCGGAAAACCAGAATCATCCGAAACAAATTTTTCCGCCATGACGTCATCAAATATATTAAAAACAACATAATACAGCATCGCAAGAAATTTCTGGCCCTTATCGATGGTTGCTGGCACGACGTGTTGCGAGTATTCATTCTCGGAGATAATGTCGAATTAAGGCAGAAACATAAGGTTTTCGATGACAGAGTATTAAATAGAGTGCATGAAGTGTTGAATGTCTTCTTTATCACGTCTGATACACCAGGTACGGATAATTATATGCGATGTGCTATGTTTGCAGAGTGAAGATTATGGTCGTGTATTTGTTTGCCAACTGAAAAATAATTGTTTGTGGAGAAAATGAGTGGTCGCATCATGATTTTTACATTAAAATACCCTGTATTAAAAAAATCCAAAAAATCGCATTTCACCTAGATCTGGAATAATACCCTACTGGCTGCCACAAAGTGGCAACAGTAGTCGGTTTTACAGCGGAAATTTGCTCCCAGGTCACGTGGTCTCAGGAACAAGATAGAGGGAGAAGACCCGGCATAGTGATCTGCATAAATTAAAAGCGACCACCAAATCTAATTCTCACATAAGTTTTAATAACGAAATAGCTTTTAGTATTAACGCTGCTGAAATAAGTAGAATTAAACTTACGAATATCAGCAAATTGCAATACGCTTTCTAATTTACGTCGAGATTGCACTCAGCTCTACGGTATCTGGCAGCCGACGGATGACTGCCAGATGACAAATTGGCGCTGTGGTTAAATTAGCGAAGGATGCGGTTATAAGACAATTTCCTGAGCAACGGTACAGAGAATGAGAACAAAAGTACACTTAATCGATGTCAACCAAGTTATAAATCCATACCTGATACAGCCGACATGCTCACGCCGCACAACTAATAAATATTAACAACACAACCCACGAGTAGGACGCTCGTGCACCGACTGATTTGTTGCCTGCCGCGTACTGGGATATAGGTTTTGGAATATAAAATGGTTTAAGAAAAATTCTACTAAAACAATCAGTCTAAAATCGTTTCATTCTCACCACCAAGAAACAAGTTTTGTCAATGAAAAAGCTGAGAAAATTGAGTGACATCAATTCTTGTTAATAATAAATGTTCTTCGATGTACTTTTTTAGTTCATGTCTGGAATGTTTAGGTGAAGCAAGGAATGACTTGGAAGGATGAAAAGCGACTAGTCGGGAGAGCAAATTGCCGCTGTAAAACCGACTAGTAAGTGGAATAACCTTCTGTGTGGCTGTAGCTTTGCAGTTGTTTTATTGCTACTGATATTTCTTCTACATATTTGTGTCAAGAGTACATATGAAGACCACCCTATCCAGTATGAATACGGAGTGCAAAAATGTTTTCAGAGACAAAATCTCAGAAGTGTTATAATACCCCCACCACTGCTGGGAAGCATCGCATTCAGAGTTTGATATGGCAAAGTGTAAACCCTGTGCATTTATTGCAACCCAATATGGAAGGGATTTCGAAAGCATCCCCAATTACCTGCGAACTCCAGCGTGAACTAGGTGGATACCAACTCCTTCACAACAACCATGCGCATTATCGATGGACAATGGTCATATCAAGGTCGGATAGGTATTTACTCAAACAAAATAATTGGGAATTCATGACGTCAAGAGGTGATTTATACTGTATTTGGAATATTTTTCATAATCTGGTAGATAATGTTCGGTTCAACTATATCGCCTTGATTCAACTGGTATATATCGCCTTGGTTCAACACAGTTATGAACGTTGGTCTATCGAATGTTATTGTGGAATACTTCGTTATTTAATACAACGAAGAATGGCTCTTAGATGCTCCTGGGTTTTAGACATTGCGTGTAAAGAAAATATACGACCTTCAATATACCAGGAGGTGCTGAGTTGACATCAAAAGTATCGGTAAAGATTTACTTTATTACTCTTATAGGAATACTTCGTTATGTTTGCACCAACAATGCTGGCTACATTCCATTGTTTTTACAAATGTTTTTTTTTCTTTCACCAAAAAATATAATCTGACATGATTGCACAATGCATATTGCAGCATGTAATAACCGAGTGTAAAACATTAGAACCATATTCCACGCCAAATGCTGATATGTTTTTGATATGCCAACCTTTTTATGTACCGCCGGGATAAGGTGTAAATTCTGCCGTATTTGATCTGCTCTACGTGTAGCTTGAGCCTCCTTCAAGTCTGATTCACTCCAAGGCTATAGAACACCAGGTAGAACGCTCCGCTTCCCAAAAAGGGAGACGCTTGAGCCCGGGGGAGCCAAGTTGTTCCGGGCCTGTGACGTAACCAAGGCGATACTCGGGAGCAATTTGCGTGCATCTCAAGCCAAAATGGACAATATTTGCCACGGCTTTACGCATTAAATTTGTATTGTACATTATAAAATTTGATACCATGCGAATGCCTGAAGGATTCTACACACGAATCCGGATCGTTTTTACTTCTATCACACCGAAAAAGTATGTTTCCTTGCCGGTAAACGAGGACACCACACAAAACCGGCCGGCCGACTCCCGGAGGGCGGGGCCTAAGTCGTTGCCATGACGACGGGCTGGCCCTCAAGGCCAGTCGTGCGTCGAGCTTCGGCAGAAAAGGAAGCTGCTGTTAAATGAAATTGAACGTTCTTTCTCATTCTTTGTACTCTTTTTCATATCATCCTTTGCTTTCTCGTGTGAACTGAATACAGGAGAAAGTAAAGCATGCCATAGTACCATATGCTCTTTTCTAATGAAAATTTATAGAAAAGTAAGAAGAATGAAGCACGTGAAGTTTTTGCCGCGGTTGCGGCACTTTATGACCAATTGCCAGGAATCTGCTATATTTAGAATATTCTACTATAGGATTGTATAATCCGCCAGATGTCCACCACATTCTAGTAGAATATCGCATATTCTAGCTGTGACGTCACCAAGGCCCGCTATATACTAGATCTGAGAATATACTAAACTTGGGTGTACCCGTTCTTTAATATACTCTGCTTGAGCCGACCATCAATTATATAAACTTGAACCGACCAATCAGCGTTTGAAGACCTCCGCCAATCGTGGCAATAGTAAAGGCGGTAGGGCAAAACTTGTGGAAGCTATTATTCATTTATTGTTCCATTTTTCGTGCTAATTCTCTACAAAGGTATTCTTGCTACTTTAATCTTGAACATTAATACTACTTTATCACAATGTCACCGTTTGTGTGGATATCTGCGTGGATGTCACCGGTTTCGCCGCACTAAAGACAAAATTTGTTTGTTTACCATTATCACGATCGACGGGGGTCGTCAAACGCTGATTGGTCGGCTCAAGCGTCTCCCCCCTTTTTTTATTGGACTAGTGCTGGAGCGCACCCCCCTGTTCACATCTACAGAGATGCCAAAATATATTGCACATCTTTTCTATTACTACACGGTTCTTGTTTTTGCTTACAATACTGAAGTCTCCATTTCTCTTCCATAGTGCATTTCCATAGTGCATTTGTCATTTCCTCAACAGATGGACTCTGGTAATCCTTGAGCTTGGTTCGCTTCAGAAGGATATCTTTGTAGCGCAGACACAATGCAACAGCTCTCTTCGTTCTGTGCCAGCTGGAGAAGCGTTCAAGTCGCTTCAGAAGGTCCACATACTCTACATTTTGCGTCACGGTTGCATAACAGACTGTGGTCTTCGGAGGTGGCACTTTCTTCACTTCTGGATCGTCTGGCTGAAGCGCCCTGTCCACAGGTGGCTCGGGAAGCGATCCGTGATGGCTCAAGAAGTCAGGACCATTCCACCACAAAGGGCAGCTCAGTAGCTCTTCAGCCTTCACTCCCCTTGAGGCTAGATCAGCAGGGTTTGACTTCGTATCAACGTAAAACCACTGATTGGGCGTCGTATTTTCTGTGATCTGTTGAACTCTGTTAGCTACGAACACGTGGAATCTTCGGGTTTCATTAGATATGTACCCCAGCACGACTTTACTGTCGGTCCAAAAGAACTCCTTGACATTCTCCAGTCCAAGCTCTGTGCGAAGGAAGCTACTTATCTTCACCGACAACACAGCAGCTGTTAATTCGAGTCGAGGTACCGTGACTGGCTTCGATGGTGTGACTCTTGCCTTGCTCATTACCAGTCTTGACGAAACTTGATCGTTTTCGTCTATTTGACGGATGTAGCTGCACTGCCCGTATCCGCTGGTGCTGGCGTCAGAGAAATGGTGGAGCTCGATGACTCGCACAGATCCGAAACCTGGAGCGGTGAGGCACCTGGGAATGTGCAGCATGTTGAGACTTGCGAGAACTGTGAGCCAGTCATTCCAACGGTACAAGATTTCGCCTAGTACTGCATCGTCCCATCCAAATCCATCTTGGCAGAGGTCTTTGAGGATCTGCTTCCCTGTCAGTATGAAGGGCGAAATATATCCCAATGGGTCGAAGATCGAACTTACAGCGGACAAGATCCCTCGCCTTGTATGTGGCTTTGTAACAGCTTTTACACTGTACTGGAAGTGGTCAGACTCTGCGTTCCATTCGATTCCTAGTGTCCTCTGCACCGGCAGTTCACCTGCGCCCATGTCTAAACTCTGCAGCCCTGAACATCGGCACTCAGCTGGTACAGACTTGATGACATCTACATTGTTTGACAGGAGTTTGTGAATTCGAAACCCCCCTTGTTCGCACATGTTTCGAGTGGCCTCTAGGAGGCAGATAGCTTCATCGGGGCTTGTGACACTCTTCAAACCATCATCTACGTAAAAATCTCTTCTAACAAAGTCAGCAGCCTCCTCTCCATACTCGTTCTCATGAGCGTCTGCTGTGGCTCTGAGCGCAAACATGGCGCACGCAGGTGAGGATGTAGCTCCAAATAGATGGGTTTTCATCCGATATTCTTCTGGTTCTTGCATTACATCGCCGTTTTTCCACCAAAAAAATCGGAGGAAGTTGCGGTCTTCTTTGTTCACACTGACCTGATTGAACATAGCTTCAATGTCGCATGTGAAAGCGACGGGTGCCAGCCTGAACCTACACAAGATGCCTGGCAGACTGTTGACCATATCGGGGCCCTGAAGGAGACAGTTGTTGAGAGCGTGATCTTTAAATTCCGCACTACAGTCGAATACGACGCGGAGCTTCCCCGGTTTCTGAGGATGGTAGACCCCATGGTGCGGTATATACCACACTCTCCCATCGTCCAAGTGGAGCTCTTCGGCTGGAACTGGTTCTGCATATGCCTTGTCAATGGTTGTCTGCATGCTGACTATGTAGTCTCTTCGATAAGTATCGTTACGAACCAGCTTGGCCTTCAATCCCTTAAGCCGCTTTAACGCCATGTCCTTGTTGTTGGGTAGTGTTGCGACGTCCTTCTTCAAGGGAAGTGGCATCTGGAATTTCCCATCTTCTGCCCTGTGTATCCCATCGTTCATCTTCTGCAGGAACAGTCGATCTTCAGCAGAGTACTCCTTGCCTGTTGCTGTTTCAGCGAAGTCTCGTTCAAACATCTTAATGACTTCGACAGGTGTAACCTCCTGCACTTGCGTTCTAAATGCAAAGTGGCAAATGTGTTGGCCCTTTGATGTTTGCACATACTTGCATGCTACACTGTCGTTGTCACTGGCTTCATGAGAGGTGCCAACAAGGCCTATAACACCCCAGCCTAGTGTCGTTCTGACACCCCAGGGGTCGTCATCATCGCCGGGACGCACTTCTCTGGGCTTGATTGCTCTGCCACAGCTTGTGCCGATCAACAGCCCAATCTCCACATCCTCCATGTATGGTGGAATCTTGTCAGCGATATCTTCTAGATGTTTATACCGCCTTGCAGTTTCCGCTCTTGGTATGAGGCGTCGATCAGCAGGAATATCTCGACAGTAGGTTGTTGGCAGCTTTATCTCTGTGTTGTCGTCTCCTAGCGGCCATACAACGAGATCCTTGAATGCATGACTTGCAATCATTGTTTTCCCGGTCACTGTGTTGAGCTGAAGCATAACTTGCTCGCCTCGAGCGTTGAGGTCGTCACTTAGTGCTGCACTCATGAAGCACGCGTCAGATTGTGGATCCAAAAGTGCGTAAACCACTTTCTGGCGTTCTGGGTGCTCAGTTAAGCCGAGTCGGACTGGGACGATCATTGTGTGTGAACAGTGTTGCTGACTTCCGCTGGTGTTCACCTGCATCGTTGTTGCTGTTTCTACTTCCACATGTTTCACTGCTGTTTCATTTCGTGAATAGAGGTCATCGTGAATGATGGTTGGATGTGCCCACCCGCACTTCTCGCACTTGTCTCTTCTCTTGCATTCTCTCCACAGGTGTCCAGGCTTTAAGCAGCCGCGGCATAAGCCATATTCCATGATCGCGTCCCTTTTCTTGCCAATGTCCATAGCCTGAAACACATCACAGTCCTTTACAGCATGCTCGCCATTCTTGCAAACCCTGCATCGAGTACCATTCTGTTTCATCACGTTTGTAGCGAAAGTCTGAACTTTCGTCCCTCTTGAACTCGTAGCAGAAGTTGACTCCACTTGCGCTGACACCGGTCCGCAGGCAATACGAGCCTCTGCACTCAGGAATGCGACAAACTTCGAGAAGGATGGGTATCCTGCTGAACACCCTGGGTCAGGCTCATAGATGCTTGTATCGACAACACGCTTCCATCGATCTACGATAAACCTGGGCAGCTTTTGCAGGATCTGGTTGTTCTCATCAGCATCTCCCAGCACTTTCAGACCAACTACTTCTTCTGATGCTGCCTCGCATCCTTCCAGGAAATCTGCTAGTTGGCGCAGTGCTTTTCCATCTGCTGGCTTGATCGCAGGCCATTCTTGAAGACGCCGTCGGTAGGCAGAAGCGGTTATGAAGTCATTACCGTAGCGCTCAACCAACTTCTGCTTTGCCCTGTTGTATGCATCGCTAGTCCGCAAGTGGAGAAATCCTCTGATGGCATCATGTGCTTCACCTGTTGTGTATTGGGCCAGAAAGTAGAGCCGTTCCACTGGTGATGCTGTGCGTGCTTCTATGCAACACTCAAATGACTTACGCCACAGAGAAAACTGCTCGACGTCCCCACCGAACGTTTCTGGTACAAGTCCCGGTAGGGAGCGAGCAACCCGGACTGTGTCACAGCAACCAGCATGATACTCACGCTCACCACCGGCACTGTTCGTCACGAACATGGCTCGTGCTGTTGGTCCTTCATGGCTGGCAGGAAGCTGTGGACGAAGAGAATGTCCGCGTCCCGGTAGATGATCAGATCTTCCTGGCTGTTCTTCAGTGGTCACATCTTCCTGACAGCTCTTCAGTGGACGTTGATGTTCAGGATGTGTGTGTGCTGCATTGGAAGGACATGTTTGTGCATCGGGCAGAGTGTGTGAAGTGTGTAGCATTGTCAGTGTGGTAGGAGGAATGTATTGAGGTGTTCCAAGGGCACTCTCAGGCTGAATTTGTTTGGCAGTCTGACACGCATCATCTAATTCTACTTCCATTTTCTTCAGAACTTTATCCTGCTGTTCTTGTATGGACAGCTGCAGTTGAAGATCAAACTCTTCTTCTTGCCTTTGAATTTCTTGCTTCCTTTTTTCGAAGTCTTGTTTTTGTGTCAGTGCTGCGAGCTTAGCAGAGAACTCGGCTTTGCGGTGCTCATCTTGAAGTCGCATGATCTGCAGCTGCGCTCTGACAGCACTTGACGATGAAGAACGTCGTGATACACCAGATGCAGCCTCTCCTCCCATTGTACCGTCATCTCTTTGAACAGTTTTCTCCTGTTCTAGCTTCTTTTCGAACATGTCTATCCTTCCCTTTATCACATTTATTTCACCGAGAGCTGCTTCATGTTTCACCATATGCTCTCTCCTCTCTTCCTCTTGTAGAAGAACCAGTAGTTCAGTGTCTAGCTGAACAAATGCGATGTAGTCGTGTTTCCATTTGGCAATAGTCTGCAGCTTCTGGGATGCACTAGAAAAGTCTTCATCAGCTTCTATGATTGCAGAACCACTCTTTCTCAACTTCAGTTCAAGCTGTCTGTAGTTCTTCTGTTTTTGCTCCATCGTGAAAGCTCTCCCTTCCTCAGTCAGTTGAATGCGTCTTCCACTCTTGGACTGAAGAGTATCCTGATGACTTCTGTCCGTCATTTAGCCTTGAAAGGAGTGTTAGTTGTATTAGTAGTCAGTAGTAGTGATAGTGAGGAGCTGTCATCAGTACAAATGTCTGGTTAGTACCACTACATGGAGATCAGGACCCACCGCAGACAACGGAATGTCAAAACTGTTACGGCCTCCGTCAGTCAAACAAAATGTAAACAGAAGACAACAAACATAAAGACTAACTAAAGGATAAAGCTATATTTTCGGATTGCCGTATGAAGTTCGATGCACGTTTTGACCTGACGAGACAGTCAACAAAGAATTAGACACACATACAACGTGAAAACAAGGTGGTGAGATCAGCAAAATTAAACCGCAAGTACATACCCATTGAAACGCATATCAATTGCACCAATCATTAAATCATTTAGGGCGAATTACAATGGATCTCAATAAATTACAGCTTGTATAATTACATTTTCCCGGTACGGCGGGTCGCTTTATATCTCATGTGCTTGTGCGCTCAAGCACGAAGTCAAGGCCTTCATTTGTGCCATCAGTATATGTGCAGCTGCACCACTCGATCACGTTTGGCACATCGACAGCTTTCAACCCATAATACGATTCTAGTATATCACAAATCTGTGGAGTAGACATGACACATCAGTCACCAAATCAAGAATCACAACACTATGCAATTTAATTTCAACATGGAAGTACACAATACAGATAACGTCTTTGGTAGTGCACATGGTTCAGTGTGTAGGTATGCGTGCGTACAGAAAGATATCACGTGAGCTGTCTGTAAGGTGAACATTGAGTGCCTGGCCGTTACAGCCCCTTCAAAAACGCCTAAAACATAACATATGATACAACTTGACGAGCTGAACACAATGGTAGTCTACAAAGCTTGGTGCATGCAGTAGTTTAGCTTCCAAAGCTAAACATACAATTTGTCCGTCAAGACAGCCCACGGTCAGCCCACGCTCAGCCCATAATAGCGGCCCCTTCAAAAACGCCCAAAACATAACATGTGATGCATCTCGACGAGCTGAACACAATGGTAGTCTACAAAGCTTGGTGCATGCAGTAGTT
This sequence comes from Ashinkailepas kermadecensis, assembly GCA_034440615.1. Taxonomy (NCBI): domain Eukaryota; kingdom Metazoa; phylum Arthropoda; class Thecostraca; family Neolepadidae; genus Ashinkailepas; species Ashinkailepas kermadecensis. Next base: position 82,442 of record JAOTOM010002501.1, read on the forward strand.
TAGCTTCCAAAGCGAATTATAAGCTAATTACACAATTACCACCACAACATCGTGAGATTGTACCAAACAAGGCAAGCAGTATGTCGAAACGAATCGCCTTAAGCAGTAAAATACAAAGCTGCACATTGTTAACCAATTTACATCCTAATTTTTTAGATGCATACACATTCGCCGGGTTTTGACGTAATGTTTAGCGCATGACGTAATAACATAGCATGTAGCATGAAGAGCCATGGGTGGGATTAGGCTGGCTCCTACGATTTGTCTGATTTTTGGGATGCGAGCATCTACACCTTTAACATGTGCATTTTCGAGCATCAGATCGAATGCGGTCATGTCTCATGTCAAATGACTCCTCGTGTCAAGCTGAACTCAAAACTACCCTTCCTGAAATCATATGTTGCTCACTTTTTGAGATGCATACCTATGGATTCGGTTTTTGACGTAATGCATTAATTCCCATTGACTTTAGCATGGGGAGCAATGGGTGCGATTAGACCGGCCCCTACGATTTGTCTGATTTTTGACATGCTATCAGCTACACCTCCGACACTTGCATTTCCGTGCAAATTGTCCGGGTGCATTCATATTCCCACCCAATACATGGGGGTGGGAACATTCACCAAAATGCAGATCTCATCGAATGCGGTCATGTCTCATCTCAAATGACTTCCCGTGTCAACCTGAACTCAAAACTGCCTTTTCTGAAATGACATGTTATCAACTTTTTGAGCTGCATACTTATGGGTTCGGTTTATGACGTAATGCATTAATTCCCATTGGCTGCAATTCCCAATGCCTGGGGAGCAATAGGTGCGATTTGACCGGCCCCTACGATTTGTCTGATTTTTTGGCATGCGATCAGGTACACCTCCGATACGTGCATTTCCGTGAAAATTTGCCGGGTGCATTCATATTCCTACCCAATACATGGGGGTGGGAACATTCACCAAAATGTAGATCTCATCGAATGCGGTCATGTCTCATCTCAAATGACTCCCCATGTCCAGCTGAACTCAAAACTACCTTTCCTGAAATCATATATTGCCAAGTTTTTGAGCTGCATACTTATGGAATCGGTTTTTGACCTAATGCTTTATTTGCATTGGCATGGGGAGCAATGGGTGATATATGACCGGCCCCTACGATTTGTCTGATTTTTGGCATGCCATCAGCTACACCTCCGATACGTGTATTTCCGTGCAAATTTTCCGGGTGCATTCATATTCTCACCCAATCCCCATGGGGGTACGAACATTCACCAACACGCAGATCTGATCGAATGCGGTCATGTCTCACCTCAAATGACTCCCCGTGTCAAGCTGAACTCAAAACTACCTTTCCTGAAATCATATGTTATGTAGGGGTGGCGGCTCTGCCATCGGTGGGGTGTGGGGGTGGTGGCTTCGGCGGTTTGGCGGGTGTGGGGTGTTCGATGCGTAGCTGTGCTGGAGTGTGTGACTGGGGAGGCTGCGTGACAATTTGGGCTGTATCTTTACTGAGAACACTTTAGCAAGGCTGAGCATGAGCTGACTCTTGACTTATACAGGGCTAATTAAAACTGAGCTAAATCACTCCTTTGCTGATTATACATGTGTCAGGGATGTGTTGTGCTGTGTTTCCCCGCCACCTCCACCACACTTTCCCCAAACCCCAGCCGGCTTGATGATGTTTGAGCTACCGTCCCTAACACGAATTTATATGTGTGCGAGTCAAAGTTTTGGGAACACCATATAGGTAAATGAGTGCGTCTAGCCAAATTAGAAAGATTACGTTGTATTTAGAAAAGTAATGATAAGGCAATTTGCCCTTGGTTACAATGAAATGTTCCTAGATGGGACTTTTGGATGCTAATAGTAGTATAATTTTGTACAATGTACCGCACGAAATAGGTGCCTGTGATTGAGCCCCAAGTGGCTTCCGCTGGTCCTTAAAGCTACCTAAAGCACATTCATTCTCCTCATTCACTTCACATTCGCTCGTCTCATTCACTCTATCCTTATTAATTAATGAAATACTTGGTGCCCAAATTTTGCCCCCCCTCCCCTCTCAGCGGTACACAAACACATATATCGACGGATCATTGCTCTATTTTTGAAGGTAGGCTGGCCGAATATGTAAATCTTCCACTGCCATCATAGCTGGCCTCGCCATTGTTGACAGTGTTCCTCGCCTGGATGAAGGCTTAATGCTACGAGGGGGGGGCTCATCGTACTGGCTCCGAGGGCTTATACAAGTGCTCTGGTATCTTTGACTGACATACCCTAGTTTTTAATGAAAGGTCGGTGCCGCGCCGGGCCTTATCCGCCGTATACTGATACTGTGCGACCAGGTGAACGTGCTCACGAGCGGGCACGGATCCCTACCACGTTGGGCACGTCTCCTGGCCGTCTTTATAACCTAGCCTGCCCTACCCTTTCAGCCTCGGGGCTTATGGCACGCCAAATCCATCCGACCTTCCCCCGCCCCGAAGGCTACACGGTTCCGTGCCGAAACGTATAGCGAACGGGGGGCGGACTCACGACCTTGCAGTGTTTTGCTTTAGCCTAGTGTTTGGCGCCAAACTCGACGGACGCAAGGTGGGGCTCGACAGCCCATCCGACCTTGCATACTGTGCCCGCCCCCAGCTGCACGCCTGGGTCACAGACGCCAGCGGGCTTCTGCAGTCAAAGAACCAGAGCATGTGCTTAATGCCCCCAAAGTATACGGTCATCGCACCCCTTATCGCAATTGGACATCATCCAAACGCAGATCATATATATTTATATAAACAACATTAATATTCTAGTCAAGTTAACAACTGGCTTTCACACTCATTACCCTTACCCGGGAACGTTTAGTCCATGAGAGGACGGCTGGCAGGTCGACTCCTCGCTTATATTGGGATGTACTTTATATGGCATTATTGTTCCTGCTCCGCCGCTGTTCTCGTCCATCACTGCCGACTGCTGCCACATAATTTATATCATTAATCTAGTATATTTAAAGTTTCTTACACACACACACTACTCGCCATCTCAATCCTCCCTCCGCGACACACTCCCTCCGTGACACACTCCCTCCGCGACACACTCCCTCCGTGACACACTCCCTCCGTGACACACTTCCTCCGCGTCACACTCCCTCCGTGACACACTCCATCCGCGACACACTTCCTCCGCGACACACTTCCTCCGCGTCACACTCCCTCCGAGACACACTCCCTCCGTGACACACTCCATCCGCGACACACTTCCTCCGCGACACACTCCGTCCGAGACACACTCCCTCCGTGACACACTCCATCCGCGACACACTTCCTCCGCGTCACACTCCCTCCGAGACACACTCCCTCCGTGACACACTCCATCCGCGACACACTTCCTCCGCGACACACTCCCTCCGCGACACACTCCATCCGCGACACACTCCATCCGCGACACACTTCCTCCGCGACACACTCCCTCCGCGACACACTCCATCCGCGACACACTTCCTCCGAGACAGACTTCCTCCGCGTCACACTCCCTCCGCGACTCACTCTCCCTCCGTGACACACTCCCTCCGTGACACACTTCCTCCGCGTCACACTCCCTCCGCGACTCACTCTCCCTCCGTGACACACTCCCTCCGCGACACACTCCCTCCGTGACACACTTCCTCCGCGTCACACTCCCTCCGAGACACACTCCATCCGCGACACACTTCCTCCGCGTCACACTCCCTCCGTGACACACTTCCTCCGCGACACACTCCCTCCGTGACACACTCCCTCCGCGACACACTCCCTCCCCACCCTAAATTTATCCTATTTCCCCCCCCATAAAACAGGTCACCCCTTTCAGTAAGTGAATGACGTGGAGGAGACAGAAGCTGGGTATAGAACTTAGGTTGGTTCGGAAAGGTTTGGAAAAGAGGAAGACATGTCAGGCGTATGACACTCACATGCCTGATGGTCGTCGCCCTCCAGCCGTCGTCACTCTCCGCCGTCCGGCACTTCAATTTCACGTCTGCCTCCATTTAAGTGAGTGTGAGAGTCCGTGAGAGTGATAGAGAGATCTTGAGCGAGAGAGACAGTCCGAGAACGAGAGTCCGAGAGAGATTGTCCTCCTCCTCCTTCCGTGTCCTTCTTTCTGACTCCCAAATTTTTATCAATTCCTTTGCTCCGCCTTTTCTAATTTTCAGCCACTCCCAGGGCTCCAGATTGGGGTCTGCCTCTTGATTGGTGGGAGTGTTTTTTTTTCGTCCCCTTAGGCAGTGTGCGTAGCGAAGCCGCCCGGGGAGGTTTTCACCGGGACTGGCTCACAGCTGGCCGGGAACCCTTCGGTTGTTTTCGTCCAGACGGGAGGCTGATGGCTTTGTTTATGTCATGTCGCCTTTGAAGAAGACACGTACCGAGGATCGGTCCGGCGGTGTTTGAAGGCATTATGAGAGGGGAGGGAAAGGTGGCCGAGATCTGGCCGGGCGTCTGGCGGCTTGGTCGGATGGGAAAAATGTTGAAAATCGCAGGCCGAAAAAATGTAAGCTTCCTTACAGTTATCAATTGTTTTAGCTGCATACTTATGGATTCGGTTTTTGACGTAATGCATTAATTCCCATTGGCTTTAGCACGGGGAGCAATGGGTGCGATTAGACCGGCCCCTACGATTTGTCTGATATTTGGCATGCGATCAGCTACACCTATGATACGTGTATTTCCGTGAAAATTTGCCGGGTGCATTCATATTCCCACCCAATACATGGGGGTGGGAACATTCAACAAAATGCAGATCTCATCGAATGCGGTCATGTCTCATGTCAAATGACTCTCCATGTTAAGCTGAACTCAAAACTACCTTTCCTGAAATCATGTTATCAACTTTTTGACCTGCATACTTATGGGTTCGGTTTATGACGTCATGCATTAATTCCCATTGGCTTTAGCATGGGGAGCAATGGGTGCGATTTGACCGGCCCCTACGATTTGTTTGATTTTTGGCATGCGATCAGCTACACCTCCGATACGTCCATTTCCGTGAAAATTTGCCGGGTGCATTCATATTCCCACCCAATACATGGGGGTTGGAACATTCAACAAAATGCAGATCTCATCGAATGCGGTCATATCTCATCTCAAATGACTCTTCGTGTCAAGCTGAACTTAAAACTACCCTTCCTGAAATCCTATGTTGCTCACTTTTTGAGATGCATACTTATGGATTCGGTTTTTGACGTAATGCATTAATTCCCATTGGCTTTAGCATGGGGAGCAATGGGTGCGATTAGACCGGTCCCTACGATTCGTCTGATTTCTGACATGCGATCAGCTACACCTCTGATACGTGTATTTCGGTGAAAATTTGCCGGGTGCATTCATATTGCCACCCAATACATGGGGGTGGGAACATTCACCAAAATGCAGATCTCATCGAATGCGGTCATGTCTCATCTCAAATGACTCCCCATGTCAAGCTGAACTCAAAACTACCTTTCCTGAAATCATATATTGCCAAGTTTTTTTAGCTGCATACTTATGGAATCGGTTTTTGACCTAATGCTTTATTTGCCATTGGCATGGGGAGCAATGGGTGATATATGACCGGCCCCTACGATTTGTCTGATTTTTGGCATGCCATCAGCTACACCTCCGATACGTGCATTTCCGTGCAAATTTGCCGGGTGCATTCATATTTTCACCCAATGCATGGGGGTGGGAACATTCACCAACACGCAGATCTGATCGAATGCGGTCATGTCTCACCTCAAATGACTCCCCGTGTCAAGCTAAACTCAAAACTACCTTTCCTGAAATAATATGTTATCAATTTGCTTAGCTGCATACTTATGGATTCGGTTTTTGACATAATGCATTAATTCCCATTGGCTTTAGCATGGGGAGCAATGGGTGCGATTAGACCGGCCCCTACGATTTGTCTGATATTTGGCATGCGATCAGCTACACCTCTGATACCTGTATTTCCGTGAAAATTTTCCGGGTGCATTCATATTCCCACCCAATACATGGGGGTGGGAACATTCAACAAAATGCAGATCTCATCGAATGCGGTCATGTCTCATCTCAAATGACTCCCCATGTCAAGCTGAACTCAAAACTACCTTTCCTGAAATCATATATTGCCAAGTTTTTTTAGCTGCATACTTATGGAATCGGTTTTTGACCTAATGCTTTATTTGCCATTGGCATGGGGAGCAATGGGTGATATATGACCGGCCCCTACGATTTGTCTGATTTTTGGCATGCCATCAGCTACACCCTCCGATACGTGCATTTCCGTGCAAATTTGCCGGGTGCATTCATATTTTCACCCAATGCATGGGGGTGGGAACATTCACCAACACGCAGATCTGATCGAATGCGGTCATGTCTCACCTCAAATGACTCCCCGTGTCAAGCTAAACTCAAAACTACCTTTCCTGAAATCATATGTTATCAATTTGCTTAGCTGCATACTTATGGATTCGGTTTTTGACATAATGCATTAATTCCCATTGGCTTTAGCATGGGGAGCAATGGGTGCGATTAGACCGGCCCCTACGATTTGTCTGATATTTGGCATGCGATCAGCTACACCTCTGTTACCTGTATTTCCGTGAAAATTTTCCGGGTGCATTCATATTCCCACCCAATACATGGGGGTGGGAACATTCAACAAAATGCAGATCTCATCGAATGCGGTCATGTCTCATCTCAAATGACTCCATGTCAAGCTGAACTCAAAACTACCTTTCCTGAAATCATATGTTATCAACTTTTTGACCTGCATACTTATGGATTCCGTTTTTGACGTAATGCATTAATTCCCATTGACTTTAGCATGGGGAGCAACGGGTGCGATTACACCGGTCCCTACGATTTGTCTGATTTTTGGCATGCTATCAGCTACACCTCTGATACGTGTATTTCCGTGAAAATTTGCCGGGTGCATTCATATTCCCACCCAATACATTGGGGTGGGAACATTCACCAACATGCAGATCTGATCGAATGCGGTCATGTGTCATCTCAAATGACTTCCCGTGTCAACCTGAACTCAAAAGTGCCTTTCCTGAAATCATATGTTATCAACTTTTTGAGCTGCATACTTATGGGTTCGGTTTATGACGTAATGCATTAATTCCCATTGGCTTTAGCATGGGGAGCAATTGGTGCGATTAGACCGGCCCTTACGATTTATCTGATTTTTGGCATGCGATCAGCTACACCTCTGATACGTGTATTTCCGTGAAAATTTTCCGGGTGCATTCATATTCCCACCCATGGGGGTGGGAGCATTCAACAAAATGCAGATCTCATCAAATGCCGTCATGTCTTATCTCAAATGACTCTCCATGTCAAGCTGAACACAAAACTACCGTTCCTGAAATCATATGTTATCAACTTTTTGACCTGCATACTTATGGATTCGGTTTTTGACGTAATGCATTAATTCCCATTGACTTTAGCATGGGGAGCAATGGGTGCGATTAGACCGGCCCCAACGATTTGTCTGATTTTTGGCATGCTATCAGCTACACCTCTGTACGTGCATTGCCGAGAAAATTTACCGGGTGCATTCATATTCCCACCCAATACATAGGGGTGGGAACATTCAACAAAATGCAGATCTCATCGAATGCGGTCATATCTCATCTAAAATGACTCCTCGTGTCAAGCTGAACTCAAAACTACCCTTCCTGAAATTACATGCTGCTCACTTTTTCAGATGCATACTTATGGATTCGGTTTATGACGTAATGCATTAATTCCCATTGGCTTTAGCATGGCGAGCAATGGGTGCGATTAGACCGGCCCCTACGATTTGTCTGATTTTTGGCAGGCTATCAGCTACACCTCTGATACGTGTATTTCCGTGAAAATTTGCCGGGTGCATTCACATTCCCACCCAATACATGGGGGTGGGAACATTCAACAAAATGCAGATCTGATCGAATGCGGTCATATGTCATCTCAAATGACTTCCCGTGTCAAAATGAAATCAAAAGTGCCTTTCCTGAAATCATATGTTATCAACTTTTTTAGCTGCATACTTATGGGTTCGGTTTATGACGTAATGCATTAATTCCCATTGGCTTTAGCATGGGGAGCAATGGGTGCGATTTGACCGGCCCCTACGATTTGTCTGATATTTGGCATGCGATCAGCTACACCTCTGATACGTGTATTTCCGTGAAAATTTGCCGGGTGCATTCATATTCCCACCCAATACATGAGGGTGGGAACATTCACCAAAATACAGATCTCATTGAATGCGGTCATGTCTCATCTCAAATGACTCCCCATGTCAAGCTGAACTGAAAACTACCTTTCCTGAAATCATATATTGCCAAGTTTTTGAGCTGCAAACTTATGGAATCGGTTTTTGACCTAATGCATTATTTGCCATTGGCATGGGGAGCAATGGGTGAAATATGACCGGCCCCTACGATTTGTCTGATTTTTGGCATGCCATCAGCTACACCTCCGATACGTGCATTTCCGTGCAAATTTGCCTGGTGCATTCATATTCTCACCCAATGCATGGGGGTGGGAACATTCACCAACACGCAGATCTGATCGAATGCGGTCATGTCTCACCTCAAATGACTCCTCGTGTCAAGCTGAACTCAAAACTACCTTTCCTGAAATCATATGTTATCAATTTTTCTTAGCTGCATACTTATGGATTCGGTTTTTGACGTAATGCATTCATTCCTATTGGCTTTAGCATGGGGAGCAATGGGTGCGATTAGACCGGCCCCAACGATTTGTCTGATTTTTGGCATGCTATCAGCTACACCTCTGTACGTGCATTGCCGAGAAAATTTACCGGGTGCATTCATATTCCCACCCAATACATAGGGGTGGGAACATTCAACAAAATGCAGATCTCATCGAATGCGGTCATATCTCATCTCAAATGACTCCTCGTGTCAAGCTGAACTCAAAACTACCCTTCCTGAAATCACATGCTGCTCACTTTTTCAGATGCATACTTATGGATTCGGTTTATGACGTAATGCATTAATTCCCATTGGCTTTAGCATGGCGAGCAATGGGTGCGATTAGACCGGCCCCTACGATTTGTCTGATTTTTGGCAGGTTATCAGCTACACCTCTGATACGTGTATTTCCGTGAAAATTTGCCGGGTGCATTCACATTCCCACCCAATACATGGGGGTGGGAACATTCAACAAAATGCAGATCTGATCGAATGCGGTCATATGTCATCTCAAATGACTTCCCGTGTCAAAATGAAATCAAAAGTGCCTTTCCTGAAATCATATGTTATCAACTTTTTTAGCTGCATACTTATGGGTTCGGTTTATGACGTAATGCATTAATTCCCATTGGCTTTAGCATGGGGAGCAATGGGTGCGATTTGACCGGCGCCTACGATTTGTCTGATATTTGGCATGCGATCAGCTACACCTCTGATACGTGTATTTCCGTGAAAATTTGCCGGGTGCATTCATATTCCCACCCAATACATGAGGGTGGGAACATTCACCAAAATACAGATCTCATTGAATGCGGTCATGTCTCATCTCAAATGACTCCCCATGTCAAGCTGAACTCAAAACTACCTTTCCTGAAATCATATATTGCCAAGTTTTTGAGCTGCAAACTTATGGAATCGGTTTTTGACCTAATGCATTATTTGCCATTGGCATGGGGAGCAATGGGTGAGATATGACCGGCCCCTACGATTTGTCTGATATTTGGCATGCGATCAGCTACACCTCTGATGCGTGTATTTCCGTGAAAATTTGCCGGGTGCATTCATATTCCCACCCAATACATGGGGGTGCGAACATTCACCAAAATGCAGATCTGATCGAATGCGGTCATGTGTCATCTCAAATGACTTCCTGTGTCAAGCTGAACTCAAAACTACCTTTCCTGAAATCATATGTTATCAACTTTTTGAGCTGCATACTTATGGGTTCGGTTTATGACGTAATGCATTAATTCTCATTGGCTTTAGCATGGGGAGCAATGGGTGCGATTTGACCGGCCCCTACGATTTGTCTGATTTTTGGCATGCGATCAGCTACACCTCCGATACGTGCATTTCCGTGAAAATTTGCCGGGTGCATTCATATTCCCACCCAATACATGGGGGTGGGAACATTCACCAAAATGCAGATCTCATCGAATGCGGTCATGTCTCATCTCAAATGACTCCCCATGTCAAGCTGAACTCAAAACTACCTTTCCTGAAGTCAGATATTGCCAATTTTTTTAGCTGCATACTTATGGAATCGGTTTTTGACCTAATGCATTATTTGCCATTGGCATGGGGAGAAATGGGTGCGATTTGACCGGCCCCTACGATTTGTCTGATTTTTGGCATGCGACCAGCTACACCTCTGATACGTGTATTTCCGTGAAAATTTGCCGGGTGCATTCATATTCCCACCCAATACATGGGGGTGGGAACATTCAACAAAATGCAGATCTCATCCAATGCGGTCATGTCTCATCTCAAATGACTCCATGTCAATTTGAACTCAAAACTACCTTTCCTGAAATCATATGTTATCAACTATTTGACCTGCATACTTATGGATTCGGTTTTTGACGTAATGCATTAATTCCCATTGACTTTAGCATGGGGAGCAATGGGTGCCATTAGACCGGTCCCTACGATTTGTCTGATTTTTGGCATGCTTTCAGCTACATCTCTGATACGTGTATTTCCGTGAAAATTTGCCGGATGCGTTCATATTCCCACCCAATACATGGGGGTGAGAATATTCACCAAAATGCAGATCTGATCGAATGCGGTCATGTGTCATCTCAAATGACTTCCCGTGTCAACCTGAACTCAAAAGTGCCTTTCCTGAAATCATATGTTATCAACTTTTTGAGCTGCATACTTATGGGTTCGATTTATGACGTAATGCATTGATTCCCATTGGCTTTAGCATGGGGGAGCAATGGGTGCGATTAGACCGGCCCCTACGATTTGTCTGATTTTTGGCATGTGATCAGCTACACCTCTGATACGTGCATTACCGTGAATATTTGCCGGGTGCATTCATATTCCCACCCAATACATGGGGGTGGGAACATTCAACAAAATGCAGATCTCATCGAATGCGGTCATATCTCATCTCAAATGACTCCTCGTGTCAAGCTGAATTCAAAACTACCCTTCCTGAAATCATATGTTGCTCACTTTTTGAGCTGCATACTTATGGATTCGGTTTTTGACGTAATGCATTAAATCCCATTGGCTTTAGCATGGGGAGCAATGGGTGCGATTAGACCGGCCCCTACGATTTGTCTGGTTTTTGTCATGTGATCAGCTACACCTCTGATACGTTCATTACCGTGAATATTTTCCGGGTGCATTCATATTCCCACCCAATACATGGGGGTGGGAACATTCACCAAAATGCAGATCTCATCGAATGCGGTCATGTCTCATCTCAAATGACTCCCCATGTCAAGCTGAACTCAAAACTACCTTTCCTGAAATCATATATTGCCAAGTTTTTTAGCTGCATACTTATGGTTTCGGTTTTTGACCTTATGCATTATTTGCCATTGGCATGGGGAGCAATGGGTGAGATATGACCGGCCCCAATGATTTGTCTGATTTTTGGCATGCCATCAGCAACACCTCCGATACGTGTATTTCCGTGAAAATTTTCCGGGTGCATTCATATTCCCACCCAATACATGGGGGTGGTAACATTCAACAAAATGCAGATCTCATCGAATGCGGTCATGTCTCATCTCAAATGACTCTCCATGTCAAGCTGAACTCAAAACTACCTTTCCTGAAATCATGTTATCAACTTTTTGACCTGCATACTTATGGATTCGGTTTTTGACGTAATGCATTAATTCCCATCGACTTTAGCATGGGGAGCAATGGGTGCGATTAGACCGGCCTCTACGATTTGTCTGATTTTTGGCATGCTATCACCTACACCTCTGATACGTGTATTTCCGTGAAAATTTGCCGGGTGCATTCATATTCCCACCCAATACATGGGGGGGGAACATTCACCAAAATGCAGATCTGATCGAATGCGGTCATGTGTCATCTCAAATGACTTCCCGTGTCAAGCTGAACTGAAAACTACCTTTCCTGAAATCATATGTTATCAACTTTTTGACCTGCATACTTATGGATTCGGTTTTTGACGTAATGCATTAATTCCCATTGGCTTTAGCATGGGGAGCAATGGGTGCGATTAGACCGGTTCCTACGATTTGTCTGATTTCTGGCATGCGATCAGCTACACCTCTGATACGTGTATTTCGGTGAAAATTTGCCGGGTGCATTCATATTCCCACCAAATACATGGGGGTGGGAACATTCAACAAAATGCAGATCTCATCGAATGCGGTCATGTCTCATCTCAAATGACTCTCCATGTCATGCTGAACTCAAAACTACCTTTCCTGAAATCATATGTTATCAACTTTTTGACCTGCATACTTATGGATTCGGTTTTTGACGTAATGCATTAATTCCCATTGTCTTTAGCATGGGGAGCAATGGGTGCGATTAGACCGGCCCCTACGATTTGTCTGAGTTTTGGCATGCTATCAGCTACACCTCTGATACGTGTATCTCCGTGAAAATTTGCCGGGTGCATTCATATTCCCACCCAATACATGGGGGTGGGAACATTCACCAAAATGCAGATCTGATCGAATGCGGTAATGTGTCATCTCAAATGACTTCCCGTGTCAAGCTTTTGAGTTCAGGTTGACACGGGCATTGACACAAGTTCAGTTGTTCAGGTTGACATTAATGCATGGGAATTAATGCATTACGTCAAAAACCGAATCCATAAGTATGCAGCTAAAAAAACTTGGCAATATATGATTTCAGGAAAGGTAGTTTTGAGTTCGGTTTGACATGGGGGGTCATTTGAGATGAGACATGACCGCATTCGATGAGATCTGCATTTTGGTGAATGTTCCCACCCCAATGTATTGGGTGGGAATATGAATGCACCCGTCAAATTTGCACGGAAATGCAAGTGTCGGAGGTGTAGCCAATAGCATGCAAAAATCAGACAAATCGTAGGGGCCGGTCTAATCGCACCCATTGCTCCCCATGCTAAAGCCAATGGGAATTAATGCATTACGTCAAAAACCGATTCCATAAGTATGCATCTAAAAAAAGTGATCAACATATAATTTCAGAAAGGGTAGTTTTAAGTTCTGCTTGACATGAGACATGACCGCATTCGATCTGATCTGCATTTTGGTGAATGTTCCCACCCCCATGTATTGGGTGGGAATATGAATGCACCCGGCAAATTTTCACGGAAATGCACGTATCAGAGGTTTAGCTGATCGAATGCCAAAAATCAGACAAATCGTAAGAGCCGGCCTAATCACACCCATGGCTCTTCATGCTAAATCCTATGTTATTACGTGATGCGCTAAACATTACGTCAAAACCCGGCGAATGTGTATGTATCTAAAAAATTAGGATGTAAATTGGTTAGCAATGTGCAGCTTTGTATTTTACTGCTTAAGGCGATTCGTTTCGACATACTGCTTGCCTTGTTTGGTCCAATCTTACGATGTTGTGGTGGTAATTGTGTAATTAGCTTATAATTCGCTTTGGAAGCTAAACTACTGCATGCACCAAGCTTTGGAGACTACCATCGTGATCAGCCCGTCAAGATGCATCATATGTTACATTTTGAGCGATTTTGAATTGGTCGCTAGTATGGGCTGAGCGTGGGCTGACCGTGGGCTGTCTTGACGGACAAATTGTATAATTAACTTTGGAAGCTAAACTACTGCATGCACCAAGCTTTGGAGACTACCATTGTGTTCAGCTCGTCAAGACGGATCATATGTTATGTTTTGGGCGTTTTTGAAGGGGACGCTATTATGGGCTGAGCGTGGGCTGACCGTGGGCTGAGCGTGGGCTGTCTTGACACACATGCCTGGCATGCATGGCCTGAGCGCCTACATAGGTAAACACAAGGTGGTTTTACAGCGGGTTTTGTTCTGTTGCCAGATCACTCGCTCTCCGAGATAGAGCGACCCGACATAAAATAATGTTAAGTAGAAAATGTAAACGAATAGTAGTTCAAACGGTCATACCTGTTTCTTATAGGAAATATTTACTTAACTGAACAGATTGAGAACTTATAAAGGAAAAATAAACAATAGCATAAACTACGACAATTAACTTTCAGCCTACGTTACAAAACGGCAACTTCACTCATTTCTATTCGACTGGCTGGTATCTGGCCGCCACTTGCACCAGACGATCGTCGTTTGCCAGATAGACAATGATGTACTCGTTTGTCTTAAAGAACGTCATATATTCCAATCCTTAGCCGCTCATTGTCTGAATTTCTTACTTTGTGGTGCGTGCAGATCTGCGAGCCGCACCTGTACACTGCCGTCTGAGTTTGGTCAGGGAGGGTTTTTTTCCCCTAAATCTTTAGCGGAGGCGAAGTGCCATCTGCTAGAGATTGCTACGTTAAAGAAGTAATTACGTTATTCCGGCTTATGTGACATCCGGTTATATCAACTAGTCAAGAAAGGAGAGACGCCGTCAAACAAGAAATATGGCGTAGAACACACATGGCATACAGGTACATATACATACATACAGACACTCATGACAATGGAAGGACATTTGGAGGGTGGGCAGCATCGTAACCTCCGGAGAGGCTCCACTGCCCACCTGCGACCTGAAAAGCGAAGCGGGGGCCCGATGCCCAGGGCGAGTCGTGGACGTCGGGCCCGACCTTGTGTGTGTAAGTGTATGTTTTAAGTTAGAGCCTGGTCACCCCTAAAAAGTGGTCCCCTAAATCGGGCCTCACGGAGGCGCGGGACTGGGATGTGGAAGACTGGAACGACGAATCGTCCGAGTCAAGACTAGGGTGAGGGTATAGTTGTGTGTCAGGAGAATCCATGGAAGTGTATTGGTTTCAACTCCCCGGGCGCCCCACCACGTAGGAGCCCTACTGGGGGGACGCCTGGGTCCCGCGAACAGGAGGACGACAGGCGCCCGAGGAGCTATACGGGGCAGGCGGCGCCTTCGCCCGGCCGGGAGAGAGAGACTCACCACCCCGACCGGGATCCAGCACCGCCCACCCCTTGACCTCAGCCGGCCGTGCCGGCAGACACTGGGAACAATCCGAGGTCCCCGGCCCGAGGCGACCGGCCACTTGACCCGTATGGGGCCCTACGGGCCCGCCCGCCCCTCCGGGATATCGAGACCAAAGAGTCGTGTTGGTCCCCCGTCACAACTAGCACCGTGCGACGGGGACCTCAACCTCCAGGACTCCGTCAACCCCGGGGGCGTGCCGAGGGAGCGCGGCTACCCCGATAAAACTGAGCTGGTGGGCAGGACAGGGGAAGTTCTCCTACCTGCTCTTAGTGGAGAGAGTTGGTGTTGCAGGGCCAGGTGAAGGACATGGACGTTGAGATGGGATGGGCATTGGAATGGGAGCGTATGGATGGAAGGACGAGTGAGGCTGTGGTAACCCGAGAGAGCGCCATTTCTCTAGCCAGCCGAGCAACGAGGCTGACCCCACTGCGGGGGTCAAGTTAGGTTAGGACAACCTAATATGGTTCAAAGGGTTCTGCAAACCATCTCAACCACATTTATAACCTAATGTGGCTGAGAGAGGTTGGAATCTGATTGACGTCGTACTGATGTGGGCCCGACAGAGTTTCTAATTTGATGTGGGCGTTGTTCTTTACCAACAGTATCAGGTTTTACCAGGCGTGGATCCAGGAATTGTCATGAGGGGAAGCTTGTCTGGAGGGGCGTCGCTATGAATGTACCTGGAGGGCCACATTTTCCTTCCGGGGCGCGCCACTGGCGGAAAAAATGCCAGGGAGACTGGCACAGTCGGACCTCCCAGAAGTAGTTTTTTTTTGTAAAGAGGGTCGCTTTCACCCCTTCCCCTACGACACGCCTTTTCACCCAACCCGCTCTGGTGACCATTGCTGGAGATCCCGGGTGTGTTCGTGTCCACCAGGTATCGATACTGGAGCACATGGTACATCACTGGGACGTACTGCGATTTTTGTGGCCGGGCCTGATCTTATATTTGTTGGGGAGTCGGGACGTTTTTTTCGGCGATATGCACGATTCTTGGGATTCCATGTCGGTTTTCCAGGCTCGGGTTCGGGGTCCCCGCTGAATTTTTCCAAGCCTCGGATTTATTTTTATCTCGTCCTGTCACGAGTTTTTGGTACCCTTGTTTATTTGTATCCCCAGCACAAATTTGAAGCATCTCGACGGAAATTTGTGCGGTCCCACCACAATTTTTGGAGTTACCGCGCGATTTTTTCGGGGTCAGGCTCGATTCTTTTTGGCACCAATGCGTGTTGTCGAGAGACAAGTTCTTGTGATCTCTTTTTTGGAGCGCTAGTTGCGTGTCCGGTTCCCGTCGTGATTTTTGAGGCACCGGTGCGTTTCTTTCGTGGCACAAGCACGTTTTTAGAGAGCCATACGCAATTTGTGGCGCATTTTAGTTATTTTTGGGATTACAGAGTGAACTCCTAATTGACATGTCATAGACCACGTGGTGAAATGTAAACGCACACATTTTATGAGCCAATTTGCCGATCCCGATTGTTCTTCATTTTGGTGTGTATTTTGTGGCCATCTTCCCGCTCAGAAAAAGTTCTTGAAATATGCCTTTGCGTGTGTCATTAAATCGATATTTTGAGTTCATTTTACAGTCCCGTTTTGGGGGTGGTGAGATAGTTTGGCCCCCTTCACGCCGCTTGGAGTGGGGAGAGAGCATGTCCTCCGTGTCCGTACCCTTTAGATCCGCTAGCGCGTAGACCCCGTGAGGTTTTCTGAGAATGCGTCGTAACTATTCACGGCAATCTATGCATGACTAGTAAGACGGCCGTTAATACCATTTGGACTATTATGCCACAAAGAAAACGACACTGAACCACCTGGTTCCGAATGTAAGTTCCGATTGGTCCGATCAGAATACCATTAGGACCATTGGAACCATTATACCGTCAGGTAAATTCCATCGGCAAGCATTCAAAACCATGAAAGGGACCATTAAAACCACTAGGAAAATCATAATAGTTCATAATGGTTTCCAATTGATTTTGTTCAGGGATGGAGGGTCTACTCCTTTCGTGAGAGGTCTCCAGTCCTATTGGCGACGATACTATACCGTCTGATCAACTTGCTACGTTATGCTACCACTTGCCGGTTGTCCGACCATTTTTTTAAGACAGGAATTTCTTGTCGCGAACGCCTTCATTTTACACCACGACAATTACTGAACGGAACACCATAAACCAATAAAGAAAGAACAGTGAGGTTCTTTGATCAATTATGTGTCGTGAAATGCCGATTCAAACCATCCACAGTCGTTGACTTAATTTGAAAAAGGCATGCACAAAATGCGTGCCCTTGACTTCAGCAGGCGCTCTGCCGGAAACCGATATCTTACATGCGTACCAGATTTGTCGAAAGCGTACCAGAGCTGGCACGATCGTACCACGGTGGGAACTCTGGAGGAAGAGGGACGGACTGAACATGACAGTTTTTAGAACAAAAAAATGGAATCTTCAAATCAAAGTTATATGAAATGAAAACTAATTCTTATATACAATATCAGTTTATACGCCCAATAACGAACCACTACTTTACTATAATTAACACAAAATGACCGTAAAAGTAAACGTATTTGGCGTTATGTTAGCTGCTAACTTTTATACCATCTATAAAGTTATTATACCAGCTATACTAAACATGAGCAAATTTCCGCTGTAAAACCGGCTACAGATGTCACGAGGAGCAAGACAGAGTATATTAAAGAACGGGTGCACCCAAGTTTAGTATATTCGCAGATCTAGTATATACTGTGCCTTGGTGACGTCACAGCTATAATATGCGATATTCTACTAGAATGTGGTGGACATCTGGCAGATTATAGAATCCTGTAGTAGAATATTCCAAATCTAGCAGATTCCTGGCAATTTCATTTAACAGCAGGTTCCTTTTCTGTCGAGGCTCGGCGCACGACTGGCCTTGAGGGCCAGCCGGTCGTCATGGCAACAACTCTAGGCCCCGCCCTCCGGGAGTCAGCCGACCGGTTTTGTGTAGTGTCCTCGCTTACCGGCAAGGAAACATACTTTTTCGAGGGAATGCAAGTAAAAACGATCCGGATTCGTATGTAGAATTCTTCAGGCATTCGCATGATGTCAAATATGCCTGCATACAATAAAAATTGCGTGCGTAAAGCCGTGGCAAATATTGGCCATTTTGGCTTGATATGCACGCAAGGTGCTGCCGAGTATCGCCTTGGCTACGTCACATGCCCGGAACAACTTGACCGCCCCCGGAGCAAGATACCTTTACTCAAGGCGCTTTACATACCTTTACTCAAGCCTTTTACATATACTTAATGAGACTTACTTAATGAGACTTACTTAAGGCCTTTACTAGAGGTATCTAGAAGGTAGGTCCCGAGTGCGTGTGAAATGTGTCATTGCATTTACCCATTTATAATCATAAGGTTATCAAGTGTTCAGACTTAATGAGAGCCACAGGCAGGGTGGGAATTAAGGCACTTCTTAAGAGATTTTATCTCTGAAAACATTTTTGCACTCCGGGTTCATACTGGATATGATGGGCTTTACATGTACTCCGACACAAATGTGGGAACAAAGATATCAATAAAAACAAACACAGAACGACACCCAAAAAAAACGCTGGTTATTCCACTTACGGTCACCACTCAAACTAATCACTTTTTGTAGCAGTCAGCAGCCGGACCACATCTTCACACACTCCATCAATCTCAACCACCGGAATTGCCGAGAACAACGCGCCAACAGCAACTTGCAGGATGATGCGCATGCGCACTTAGAACACTGTTCTCCGGCTCTGGAGCAGCGTCTCGAATACTTGCGTTCCTCCCACCCTATAGTGGGAAACTTTGACAGTTTTAAGAGACGTTCTCCGGAGTACCGGAGGCCACCGATCAGAATTGGCTGCGTTAGCGTTTTCTGTTCTGAAATATGTCTGTGAACCAATCAATGCAAGGTATTTTGTCTATGACGTCATAATCATTGGCAACTTTGAACACATGGTTAATAGTGTCCACACAAGTTAACAGTAAACACAAGACCTTGACTGATCCTTTGCTTTGATCACATCCAACTGTGGCGTGTGCGGTAGCTGAGTTGCGTTCGTATTACGTGGGAAATTGGCTGCTTAGGTAGGTATGCGCTCTGAGCTCAGGGTGAAGTGTGAAGTATTGTTGTTTGTTTTTCATATGGCTAGCCTTGTACTGAGACCAACAGTGAAAGGAAAACGCATTTCTCCTGTGTTATAAGAAACGAAACAGTGCCGATCATTACGGGTCACTGCCGGGCGATGCCATCCATTGTTCACTTCTTTGTTTGTATGTTTTGGCATTTGATTTGACCCAAAATGAGAATGATATTACTTATGCATATTATGTAGGTACTGATTTAGGTTTTTCCGGTCGGTTACTGGTAAACAGATTCCATGCATAAAAAAATAATGTCCATGAAAATGTACTCCGGAAGAAATCGGCATGCACTCCGACTCCCAACCCGGAAAGTAAGTTTCCCACTCTGGCCACAGGGGCCCATCTTGATTTAGATTGAAAGAGAAGACACTATAAGCCTGGACAAAAAGATACTCAGCACCCAATCAATAACACATCAATTCCAAAGAAGCTATCTGGTAAATTTGGAGATCAAGTTAAATTTTGATTCTTTGGATTTTTTGTTGTTGAATATGATGCTTTTTGACGTGGTTGTGACGATGCGACCATTCATTTTCTCCGCAAATGATTACTTTTAATTTAACCGCGGTCGGTACAATTGATTACATCATAGGCACGATCCGGAGGAAATGTGCTACGATATTAACAATATTTATGATCGTGTATTCCTTTGCCAAATGAAAAGTAATCATTTGCAGAGAAAATGAGGTCGCATTGTCTTTTTGACTTTAAAATACATTGCATTAAAAAAGAATCCAAAGAATCAAATTTTACCTTCATCTCCAATAATTCCCCAATACCTGCCCATCCAGGCCTATTCACTCGCTCGCATGCCTTATAGCCATGCTATGAAGTGACAATTAATATTGTGAAACCTGTAAAACACCCTCTAGAGGATTTTGTTTATATTGTCACCATTATGAATGTTATTGCTATTGGTTGTTGTTCAGCCCCCTCCCTCCTGTAGGATGGTCCAAATGGTCAATTTTTTAGTGACCAATGCTAGGTATGCTGAGTAACTAAGTACATGTTGAATATTCTGTAAATATGTATATAGAATAAGCCATTTGACCAATTTTTGGTCAAAAGCATGTTTTCTGGTGTTTCAATGAACATCAAATCCATTTAATAAATCATTTTTGACAGGCCTCAGTGTACACTATTCAACCCAGAGCCTATATCATGCATTTTTTCTGATATTTCTGCATGTTATCTGAATGATCATCATATTATTTTATTGGTGAAATGACTGCTTATTGTGATAGAATACTATAACTTCAATTCTTTATCTGAATAGTTTTCATTTCTCAAATAAATGAAGGTGGACTCCATTCAAGCTGCATAAGAAAACATCAAAAAAATTAGTAAACATAAAAAAAATTGCCTTTTTTAGTATTCATTTTGTGCACTATCTACCATATTTTTTTTTTAAAGCTAGGCAATGATCCAGAATATTCAAGCACATTTCACTTGACTTGACCTGTGACATCATTGTTGAACTTCAGGTCAGCAAAATGAAATCTGAACGAATGAATGTTGCTTGTCTATTTATTACACTTGGTTTCATTTGATGTGTTCATTGATTCCTCAGTTGTAGGTGGAGGGGGCTTACAAATTCAACTCTGACTAATGTTTGGGAGAGCACACCAGGAACTGTTTGTTGAGGTATGCATTTCAGTAAACCTCAATATTGTTCTAATGACTGCTTTTATTGTAGTATGAATATTTATACAGTGTATTTGCTTCAGAGTGAAAATGAGTGTTCATATGTTGTCATGGCAGAAGCTATTTGGCAGAGTATGCTCAAATCAAAACCAGCTGGCATTCCTCCCTTTTGCAACAAGAAGCATTACTGTTGTATCTGATGAAAACAAAGGACAAAGAAAGGTCAGTATATGTATGCACTCTGATTATACCATACAACATGGATAACTAATGACTGCATCTTATCTGAACCATGCTGATCTTTCAAGTAGCCCTGAAATATTGGTATGTTAATTTGTGCTACCCTCACCAGTACTGGATTGATACTTGCAGCACTTTAATTTGGAGTCCATGTTTTTTGACCGTGGAAGATGGAGACCTTTTTTAAACTGGATGCCATATTTTGCATACTTGCAGAACTTGTAATGCACTTTTAAGGTGTGGTATTTGTAATGTAAAGGAAAAACAACCAATGCATCTCAGATACAGTCACAGAGTCTTGTTGCTTGTTATGCACCAATGTACTAATTTTGTATTATTGAAGACCAGTTGAATTCTAGGACCAGACTGTGTTCTCCAGTGCTGCTGTTAGGAAACTACTGCTGAGATGATGTCCTTTGGCTGTGCTCAAGGTGGCAGGTAGGACTCACTGTAATCCCAGGTGGCACCACTAATATGTCCTGTGCTGTGTTCAGGGTGGCAGGCTGGACTCACTGTGATCCCAGGAATTGGTTCCACCAAGATGTTCTGTGTTGTATTCAGGGCTGTTCTGTGTTGTATTCAGGGCTGTTCTGTGTTGTGTTCAGGGCAGCAAGCTGAACATGCTGTGGTCCCAGGAGGTGGTCCCACTAAGATGTCTTGTGTTGTGTTCAGGGTGGCAGACTGGGTGCATGCAATCTAAGAAAGTGGTCCCACTAAAATGTCTTGTGTTGTGCTTCAGGGAAGCAGGCTGGATGCACTGCAGTCCCCAGAAGTGGTCCCACTAAGATGTCTTGTGTTGTGTTCAGGGGGCAGGCTGGACACACTGTAATCCCAGGAGTTGATCCCAATAAGATGTTCTGTGGTGTATTTGGAGCTGTTCTGTGTTGTGTTCAGAGCAGCAGACTGAACATGCTGCAGTCCCCAGAAGTGGTCCCACTAAGATGTCCTGTGTTGTTTTCAGGGGGCAGACTGGACTCGCTGCAGTTCCGGGAGGTGGTCCACTAAGATGTCCTGTGTTGTGTTAAGGGCAGCAGACTGGACTCGCTGCAGTTCCGGGAGGTGGTCCCACTAAGATGTCCTGTGTTGTGTTCAGGGTGGCAGACTGGACGCGCTGCGGTCCCAGGAGGTGGTCCCACTAAGATGTCCTGTGTTGTGTTCAGGGCAGCAGGCTGGATGGACTGCAGTCCCAGGAGGTGGTCCCACTGATATGTCCTGGGTTGTGTTCAGGGTGGCAGACTGGACGCGCTGGTCCCAGGAGGTGGTCCCACTAAGATGTCCTGTGTTGTGTTCCGGGGCAGCAGGCTGGATGGACTGCAGTCCCAGGAGGTGGTCCCACTAAGATGTCCTGTGTTGTGTTCAGGGCGGCAGACTGGACGCGCTGCGGTCCCAGGAGGTGGTCCCACTAAGATGTCCTGTGTTGTGTTCAGGGCGGCAGACTCGACGCGCTGCGGTCCCAGGAGGTGGCTCCACTGAGCCATTTCCTGACAGACAACTTCGGCCGAT